>PVKV010021581.1:0-37240 GCA_004027835.1 Alouatta palliata
TCTATGGTAAGGCTTCAGTTTTGAAAAATTATTTATCTATCTTTTTGTGTAGGTATGACTACAGAGCCGTTACATAGTGTTCAAAATATTAGTAGTGTTTATTGCTGGGTGGTGGCAATGCGAGTAATCTTTACACTTTTTCCTTTTCTCAATTTTTACCATAAACAAATATTTTATAATCAGAAAAAGTCAGTTTATTTATTATTTTCAAAGAAAACACATTATTTTCTAAGCTAATGGGAGAGTCTCAGTGTGGGAGAATCCCATCTTCTTCCTTTAGAATCTGCATGTTTTCAAGAAAAATGTTACAATTGCCCTGGAGCGCCTCGATCCTGAGCACCCTCTCCGGCTGCTGCTGCTGTTGCTATTGTGGTCGTCCTGGGAGGACTGGCTTTGTGCCTGGTTTGCACTTTAGCGCTGCTTCAGTTCTCCTGGCGTCTGGGGGAGGTGGCTGAGTGTTGCAAATAATCCTCTGATTTGCCCAACTGTCTTTGGGTGCTACCCATCTCGTCCACATGCCTAGGACAGTAAATCTTTCCTAACGAGTGTCTCTCTCCCTTTCCCTCCCTTCTCTCCCCATCTGTAATGACTCCCATAGCAAAGCCTCCAAGTGCCATTGTGTCTCTTGGGCTGGGCACGTGCATGTCAGCTCATCTGCACCAAAACCAGCCTGAGGACTTGCAGACTGGTCTGAAACTCGAGAGCTCTTTTTGATTTCACCATTAAATTGCTCTGCAAAAAGGGACCCTTTCTGGTTTAATTTCTTCTGTCACTCATTCTGAACCATGTGTAGCTGTCCAAAAGAAAGAAGGATCTGTTGTTGCTATTCTTTGCCAAAATAAATAAAGTTATGGTTTGAATTCAGTAAAGTTTTTTGAGCAACTGAGGTCACCTCTAAGTTGGTAGAATAATTTTGCCATTTTTCAATCTGTGTTTCACAAGGTTTGAAATGAGAACTGGAAGTTTAAACGTGTTTGTCTTGAACCACAGCATAAGGTACAATTGCAATGCTTTGGTCTCTGTATCTCATCACTTAGACCACACTCTTATTTTTGTACTTTCACTCACCTTGACCAGAGTAGAGGATCACATAAAGGGTGTATTTTCCAAATAAAGCTGTTTGGATCATCATAGTTTTAACAAAGACAATCCCTAACATCTGTAGAGTGCATTCTCCGCACTGCTGCCAGGGCTGTTTGCCTAAGACACTAAGACAGGTTCTTAGCACGTTACTGGCTTGCTTAAAAACCTTTGATGAGCCTCCACTGCCTATGTGACAAAGTCCAAACTCCTTAGCTCAGCATTCAAGGGCCTTCCCCATTTAACCCCAACCTTGCCCCCCTCCACTCCCTACAGGGACAGCACAGAGGCCACTTCCTGCCTTTACACAGCTGGTTCCTGTGTCCAGGATGCCCTTGGCCTCTACCTCAAGGCTTGATCTCACTCTCTCTGGGAGACCTCCATGCTTCTCCCCTGAGCACCCAGTGCTCTTCTGAAAGACCTTTCCATGCAGATGCAGTTTATATCATTTTGTCTTCTCCGCTAGATTCTGCACCCACTGAGGAATCAGTTTCCAAGTCTGGCTAAGCATCTGGTCTCCTGGGCAGCATGATAAAAATACCATCCTCAAGCCCCACCGCAGATCAACAGAACCAGAATCTCTGGGAGCAGAGCCCAGGAATGTGTGAATTTAAGCAGTTTTCCAGGTGATTCGGACTGGCAAGCAGGCCTTGTAACCACTGCCCAGAACGAGTGTGCATTTTCCATGGGCCCAGCCAGGTGATAGCCAGGACAGAGCAGAGGGAGAGAGAGGAGGTAGAGAGCTCAGGTGCACTGAGGGCCCATCTTGTGCCAGGTTCTGCTCTGGGAGCATTTATATCTGCTCATTCGATTTGAACCACTGCAAGAAACAGATGATGATATGCCTATGATGCCAGATGAGGAAACCAAAGCTCAGGGGCTTCGTCTGAGGTCCCCACTAGTACGTAGGGGAGCTGTTAACAAAACCAGCTCTGCTGTCTCTTTGGACTCACATTCTTCTTCCTTAGCCCATGTTAAAATAAATGAATATCTGTGTTTGTAGATGCTCCGTACCTCACTCCCCTGCATTCAATTAACCAGCAAGATCTATCCATTCTATTTGCTCATGTCCATTCTCTGCCATGGACCTGGGAACAACCTCCTAATCCATCTCCCACCATCTCCTGCAGTCTCCCTCAAATTCGTCTTCTCAGCTGCAGTGGAGTGATCATTTAAACTTGCAAATCTGCCAAAGCTACTCTGCTTGTGGTAGAGTTTATGACATACAAGCTTTTCATCTTTATACCAATACATATGTCTCTTTCTGCCTTGATAACTTCAAGGTTTTCAAACTTAATTGTGAGTATTTAAGCTAGATTTCTAATGCAAATGACAATCCAGGGGTTAAGTTATATAATATATTAAGAGTTTGTACACATTGACATGAAAGACACATCTTAGAAAAATGAGCAATAAAGTATGCATAAGCAATTCACAGATGAGAAAATTCACCTAATCTACAACCAAATGAAGAGACTCCAATTACTGATGTCACTCGACGCCCCTCAGACTACGGAAAATTTAAGCTAGCTATGACACTTAATGCTTGCAGTGATGTGGGGAGAAGCATACTCTCATTAACTGTTGGTTCAAATGGGAATTTCTCCAGCCTTTCTGGAAAGTCTTCTGGTGCATGTTAAAAGTAAAAACTGCAAATATCATGTTCTAATTTTTCATTCGTGGGAATCCATTTTCCAGTATCAAACCCCTGTGATAAAGGACCTCCAGACGAGATCACTTACTGCTGCACTGTTCAAATGCAAAACTCTGGAAATCATGTGACTGTCCATCTCTAAAAGAATTGTTAACTTTATTACGGAACATCCACATCATGGGATAATACAGCCGCATTAAAAATGTAAACTGGAATTAAATTCACCTGGGTGCATTTGTATGCAGCATGGCTGTGTGAGGAACACAAGACACACAAAAGAATGTGATCCTGTTTTGTAAGATGTTACCTCATCAACACATCCACATAAAGCCTTTTAGATGTACAGTGTGTGTGAGTGTGTGTGTTTGTAGATTTATGTGAACGTGGAGAAAACTAGGGGAGGTTGTTACTGAGGTGTGGGGGTCGCTGACAGTAGGGAATAGAAAGAAAAGGGAGGGAGTTAAGTCTCAACCACAAAGATGAGGGAGAAAAGGTTAGTAAAAAACTGCAATAAGCCCAATCGGCGTGCATGATATGATCATATTTGTGCACCTACATGAAGTTACATAAACAAGTGTATGTGTGTTTGAAAAAGTTAACAGTGTGCATCTGATCGGCTCATTCCTCCACCTGAAACCTGTCAATGGCTTGCTGTTACCCTGTGGTTAGATCCAGAGTTCCTTATCTGACTCCAGAGGCCCCTTCGCCCCTCCCCCTCCTGTATACTAGGCCCCTCCCCAGTCTTTGGACAACAGACCCATCTCCCCGGGGACCTCAGGTCCCCGCCCCCTGCACCACCTCCTGTTCCTCTTTGGTTCTTCACACTTGCTTTTGTCCTCTGTGCAAGACATCCTCCCTGACACATTTTCCTGGATGATTCTTGTGTATTTCTTTATTCTGCATATTTAGGATGTACACCATGATGTTCTGATGTACACATGCAAAATTGATTAATGCTGTCTAGACCTTAGCTAAAGCATCCATTTCTCGGGGAGCTTTCCCTTTTCCTTGATCTCCAGATGTGGTAGCCTTCCAGATGTTCATTCCCATGGTCCTCTGTCCTTGCCGAAGTTCTATTATTTTTTTTTTAGCCTCTGTGAACTTTGTGCAGATTTTCCCAGCTTATGGCTAATTTATTGCATCTGAATTGAAAAAAAGCCTATGGCAGGGGCCAGCATGGCACCCTGGATCTCATCACGGTGGGTGGGTAGAACACGTCTCCAACCCTTCTTGCCACTCGTGACTCTGTCAGCTGAAATGAGGTGGTTTAGACTCCTGTGGAAGGAGAAGGAAGCAGTTATGCCAGCGCATGGCATCTTTGAGGGCTGGGATTCTGCTCAGCACCATCTCAAACTATGCCCCCACTGCACCCTCTGTGTCCTTCTGGCGCTCTGTGCTTCTTGGCCCCCTAGTCTTCTTACCTTTGCTGCAGCCTTGCAGGGAGGAAGCTGGGCAGTGGTGGCCCCATCACTACTGCCCCCATAGAAGGCCACCTGCCCTATGACTATGTTTGAGGCCTGAGAGGAGGCTGACCTGAGGGTGACTTTAAACTCTAGAATGTGTCTGGACACCTGCTGTGCCACCAGAGAGCTAACCTGACAGGTGTGGAGTTCACACAGGGGACTGACCTCGAGGGCGCTACAACCAAGTTTATCGCCATGCGTTCATCGCATGCTTCTAATTAAACCCGTTTATGAAGAAAAAGCAACAAATTTACAGGAAGAAATAAATTAATTGAGTTCCTTTTCAAGCCACATTGTTAAATTCTTTTTATAATAATAGCTTTATTACTGCAAGCAGTTACATTTCTATGTTCATAAAAAGCAGGAAAACAAGGACAAGATTTTATGACTCCTTTTCCAGGAGACCTGGGGAAGCCAATTTTTCATCAAGGTCATTGCCCTCAGTAAGCTTAGAGGAAACACTCCAAATATCTCAAGACTTGAAACATTTCAAAATGAGAAGGAAATGTGGAAATACATTATGCTACATGGGCCTGTGAATCCTGGGGAGTGCTAATTCCAAGAGCTTTTTTATTAAATAGCCCGAGTGTCCTATCCCACTTGCGGTCATCCTGTCCTCTGTGCGGAGGGGATTGAGCAGGATAATAACTCCCATTAGCACTGGGGGAGGTTTCACATGTAAATCCCCTAACAAATGGAAGCACAAATAGAGAGCGTCCTGTTTAGTAAGTCAGCATAACTTGGGTGTTAGTTTTTTTCCCCTAGAAAAGTGCCGATGGTCGCTTGCTATCTTTGAAGTCAGTGAGGTGGGCAGTGCTCAGTCCGCGGTGTTGGCCGGTTTTTCCTTCTCATCAGGGTTGTCCAGCATCTTCAGCCTCCTCTCCAGCCTCTGCCTCCATTCTTCTCTGAGCCTGTGGAGGGGAAACCGTGCACATGCTCAGTGCATTTGTCTCCACCCATGCTGGTCCACTGAACCATGGCTTTTTCTTCTCAAGGATATTTTAAAAGAAACCCGGTGTGTGTTACTCTCCTCCCTGTGTTCATGCGTTCTCATTCTTCAACTCCCACTTAGGAGTGAGAACATGCAGTGCTTGTGGTTTTCTGTTCCTGTGTCAAGGGGAGGACAAATACCTAATGCATGCGGGGCTTAAAACCTAGCTGACAGGTTAATAAATGCAGCAAACCACCATGGCACACGTATACCTATGTAACAAACCTGCACAGTCTGTACATGTATCCCAGAACTTAAAGTAAAATAATAATTTTAAAATCCCAATGCTTTTTACAAATGAACAAAGAAAAAAATGAATAGTCACAAGGACAATGTCTATGAATAGATGGCTTTATCCCAAATGTAATCCTTTCCAAATTGATAGGTGGATTCCATGTAATGCCAATCAGAATCCCAGCAAGACTTTTCTATAGCTATCAACAAGCCGATTCCAACTTCTATATGGAAAGGCAAAAGTAGATTAGCCTTAAGAAGTTTGAAGAACGCCGTTGAAGGACTCACACTACCTGATTTGAGGCTTAATATAAAGTTACCATCATCAAGGCGGTGAATAAACAAATAGATTAATAGCACAGAATGGAATAGAAAGTCCAGAAATAAATACACAGTAATATGGCCAGTTGATTTTTGACAAGGGATTAAGGCTGCTCAATAAAGGAAGGATAGGCTTTTTAACAAATGATGTTTGTGTTTCCCCTCAGATTCATATAGTGAAATCCTAACTTCCAAGGGATGATATTAAACTCTGCTCGATTATAGGCCTGGGAAAGAATGGGAAGATACTGGAGTCATGCTCTGAGGTTCTGGGGGGTTAGATAATATGCGTGTACTACAAGAAAATCAGAATATACAGAAAAGAATTAAAACAATTGAATTCACCTTCACCTTTCATTCTTATAAATAACCTTACAAGGAATATAATACTTAATACTCTTTCTGTATTCCTCAGAGTGGCTCCCAGAGGTGAAATAATACCATTTAGAAGGTATAAATATTTTGAAGGCTCTAGGCACCTATTACCAGATTGGCTTCAGGAAAACTTCTTACTTACAACTCTGCTTAATTATGGGCCCAGGAAAGAATGGAAAGAATCTGGCACTCGAGCCCGTTGCCAGGTGGTGCCTGTTGCATAAACACATGAGCAAGCGGGGACTGAAAGTTGAAATATTGTCAGAGAATGAGGCACATGGGGAGTATTGTCAAGACACTGGTTGTAGTCCTCACTCTACCTCAATTTTAAATAGAAATGAATGACATCAAAGTATAGTTTGTCTGTTTGTCGAGCACGGGGCTGCTCTTCCACGAGTGGGCATCTTCCTCGCTTGTGGGGAACTCTGCTCCACACCACTGGTCAGAGGACGCTGTACTTACAAAAGGATGATTTATTGAGCTTATATGACCTTCTACTTTGATTTCTACAGATTAGTAATTTTCATAATTATATTTCTGCATCATGGTTATTAAGCATTCATCCTATATTTTAATTTGTAATCCACCTCTCCAACCTGGAGAATACCCAATTTCATAAGCTTTTTTTGTTACACATCTCTGAAAGCCTCTGTAACTAAATCTGTGTTCAAGTATATGACTTTTGTCACCTAGGATCTTTTAAAGCTCACTAATAAGGGCTGCTGCCTGGGTGTTTCATTGAACTCGAGGCACTTCTTAACCTAATGTGGATTCATTCATTAACAAAAGGGACTGTAACTTTTACTGGGTGTGGTGGCTGCAGCTTCATTCCATTTGTATTTGCCTCAGATCAATGCCAAGGCCACACTTCTTGCAGGCTGCTCTCAGACAGCGACTGGGCATGGCCGTGGTATTAGTGCTGCAGAACCTCTTTAGCAGGTGGCTTTGGCTCATTGACCCCTCGTTACTCTGCCCAGAACTTACTAAGGCTACCCTGCTGTCTTCCCAGTCCTAATTCCTTCTTCTTCTCCTTCATGGAGGTCAGACCGCAGCACAGTCTGATGACTTTCCTTCATTTCTTTGGCTTCGCGGTGTGCTGAAGCTGGCTCATAACAGTTCATGAGAACCAATGATTACCTTTCAGGAATTTTTTAAAGCTAATTATTAAATGCAGCCATAATTAAAAGTAAATTATATAGAGTTCTAATTAAATTGTATTAAAACAAGGGCACTGACTATGCGAAATTCATTACTTCCTGATGATTTTACTGCATTTTACAACAATCTATGCTCTTCGGGTTTCTTAGGTCGATTTCAGCTATATGGTAAAAGTACTACATGATGAACGGTTACTGCCAAACACCTCTTCTGAACTTTGTCTTCATTGACGTCTCATTGGTAGCTTGAAACAGACTGCGGTGGGAATATTTACACCACGGAAGCTGCAAACACTATAAATCATGCATGACTTGATGTACCATTTTGTTCATTGTCTGAACTAAGGTTTGGCCGTAATGCCAGATCTGGCCAGCCACGCATTTTGTAAATAAGGTTTTATTGAAATATAACCCTGCCCGCTTGTTTACATATTTTATTTACATATGGCTATAGCTGTTTTCACACTACAATGACACAGTTCAAGAGCTAACACAGATCATATGACCTAAAAAGCCAAAAATATTTACTGTCTAGTTATTTTGAGAAAATGTTCCCGACCCTTGGTCTAGACTTAAGAAAATGATGGACAAAATCTTAACATTGATTAAATTTAGAAGTGTGCCATGTCTGTAGCTAATATATTATAAATAGCAAAAAAAAGTTGAGGAAATCTTCTTCTAGTACTAGAAAGCAATTGACTTCTTTGCTGAATTGGATAGTAATCAAGCATTTATTTGTGGATAATTTTTTCAAATTATGGTTGAATTGCAACCAGCAGTTGGCCCCAATACAAGAGGTTGGCAAAAATGAATAAAAACACTTTTCATTATTATTCTCTGTGAGAACCAGGTGACTATATGGGATTTATAATAAAGAATATTGTGCGTTTTCTTATTGTTTATAAATTGTGTGCTACACAGCTTTTGTATCAGTCACATTTGTAAACATATGCATGTATGTACATACATAGGTTTTTCCTCCAGAGAGCCAGTAAACATCCATCAGCACACCACAGCTCCCTTTCAATTTTTCATTCACAGGTGCTTCCTCCAATAAATCTCATGCACAACTAATCTCCTCTTACTCTCTGCTTCTTAGAGGACCTGAATTAACACATTTGGTATGAGGCACTCATTCTAGGGAAACAAAAATTTAGGAATCTGGGGTTCATAACATATTTATTTACTTTTTATAGCAGTTATATGCTATTGCTAAATGGTAAAGAATTCAGATCTCTATCTTCCCAAATGTCTTTTAAATCTTTTCTTATGAATATTTAGACACTTTGCTGCTCCTTTTTGGCCAATTTCTTTCGTTACTGTGTTGCTTCTGTTTATTTTGGGGTTCTCAGTAAACTGGTGAACGTAGATTTATATATTGGGCTTTCCTTTTGCAGCAGCGAAGGTCCATAGGAGGAAGATAATGCTTAAAACTTGGCTTACAAATTCAGATATATCAAAAGAGCCACACAACTGGCATTAAAGCTCAGAGAGAACATTTTTACCTCCAGCCTAGAAATATTGGCCTCACTTTTGAAATGGAGACCAAGTAATGTTTACTGTTTCTTGTTCTAGAGTCTTCTGATTTGTGAAGGAGTTGTTAATTTCTAGGAGCATGGATTCTCCTTGATAAGTCTGGGGCTTACCTAAAAAACAGGATGATATTTGTGAGATTCTTAAGTCATGATCATAATGTTATTCCTGGAGTGTGTGAGAACAACCGGACCCGTAATTACATTTTTCCTGTCATACACTAGGCACTAAACATATGTGTCAGTTTCGGTCTTCCAAGAAGCAGATTTGTGGGAAACATCTGTGAAAAATAAAGAAGGGAGGGAACTGAAGCAGTCAGGAAGAGCCTTATAGACTTCAGCACTGGTCTCACATCTGTGAAGAGATGGGGAAGTAACAATTGAGTAGGAAGAACCCACCTCACAGCACAGTTCTGAGGAAGTGTGGGCTGGGCTGATGGGGAGTCCCTGAGCAAATGTTGCCTGCAGAGAAGCCTTGTCATGCAGGAATTGCCTGGAACTAGCACCTCTGCCACCCTCAGTTTTGGCTAGGGGCAGCCTGGGGGAAGTACGGCTTTGGCTCACCCACAATGGTAGATGCAGAAAGTGAGCCACTGGCATTACCAGTCAGCTATGCTTCCAAAGCAAATGATCCTGAAGGGCCTCCGAGTGGGGCACTTCCGTGGCTACCACGCTATGTGAAGAACAGCAACCGAATACTCCCTGTCCTCAAGGAATTGAGAGTTGACCGAATTCTTGATCTCGCATTTCAGATCTCAGAACTCCGATCTTGATCTCTGTGCTTTTGCTTTAGTATGAAAAGTGACGTGATGATTTTGCTGCGCCTACGCCATTCTCGTGGGTAGGAAGCATGCCTTGACAATTGTTTCCTCATAGTGGGGAGAGGCGGGCCTGCGTCTGGTTTCCTTGTGGCCTGTAGCTCCCTGGCTGGGTCTCTGGTCAAGGGTCAGAGCTCAGTCTATCCACACAGGCTGGCGAGATTTGGCGTACTGATTTGACCGACTCAATTCACCAGCTGCTTTCTTCCTATCCTTTTCATTTGAATGAAAAATCTAACTAAAAATTTTCTCTCTGCTTATTCTTTGTAGACTAATTCTTGTCTTATAAAAAGTTTGAAATAGCGATTTCATCTGGCTGGGAGATTCTGAGTCGAATATCTCATTCCCTGAAGCTGAAAACATCCTAGTTGATATAACTGATAAGCAGGCTTCAGAGCAGAGGCAGGTGAGTGGTCTTGGGGTGAGGCACGATGTACCCCCAGATTTAACATCTACATGACACTGTTGAGATCTGCTAAATTGTGAAGAAGTATTTTGAAGACCACACTTCGTTTATGAAAACATTAGTTGTTCACTGTTCCGTTTCTTAGTTATAGTTACCTGCTGGACACTTAGGTGTCCGTAAGATTTATGATCTAAACTGAGATACTTTTGAAAATAAAAGGGACTGCAGTCGATGATACCAAACTGCCCCGGGTAAACCAGGAGGTGTGGTCACGGAGGATGCCCACGCAGCCCTCGACCCTTCTTGAATTACCTCAATCAGTTGCTTGCAAACACTTTCCAACTTCTTTGGGGGACTAACCCATCCATGTTCTGTTGCTTTCCTCTATCCAGACTCAGAGAAAGTAACGAAGTTTCCAGTTCTGGAGCCACCCAGTTTGCCTTGCGATCTCACCCTTGGGCCTCTGCCAGATATAGTACATCAGTTCCTAGGAAATATGGATTCTCTCCATCCCTGGTTTCCTTTCCGGAATCACTGAACCCACAGGTGTGTGTTTAACACCCTTCACCCGGCTCTGGAACAGCATCTTGCCAGGTTAGCTCAGCAGAGGGAAAGGAGCATGAGACATTACTGAATTTGTTCTCCCGTCAACAAAGGGGTTTGGTGAAAAATTTGGAGGTTTTTGTCTCTACTGCTCACTCAGACACTTAGAACATTTCTTGATTGTAGAGTGGATTGGATTTTTTTTTTATACAAATGGAGGGTAGAATAAAAAAGGTGTGTGTGCCTGCATGTGTACATTGGAGGGTGGGCGTTTGCCTATAGTGGAGTTGGGGGAGACAGGGTCACAGGGCTGGAATAGGGACTCAGGTGTCTATGATATTCACTGGTCTGCAAGTATATGCTGGGAGATTATTATTTTGTGAGGACAGTGTTTCCAACTATTTGCTCAGATCAGCGGGGATTTAAGCAAATGTTCTGACATTTTGCTTTTCATTTAAAAATTCTAGGTTTTTTGTGAAACCTGGTTCGTGTGGGAGAGGTATGTGTTTGCATTTTTTTTCAGCAAAAATAAAAGTAAAACGACTAGGTTTTAATTCATTGTTTACCAAGTTAAAAAGGCTTTTGAGAAGTTTAATTTACAATCGATAAGCACGACGGCTCTGGTGGGTAACGTTGAGGCTGAAGGAGAGACCACAGGGAGCTGCCTCACTTCCCCAGCTCCGGGTGGGATCCTGGTTCTGAGTCCCGTGGCTGCTGTGATCATGTCTTTAAACACTTAGTTGGGGGAGACTGACGAAATGTTTCATGATGAGTGCAAAGATTTATTCTTTCAGTCATAGAAGGTAGAGAAAACTGTTCCAAACTTTAGGAGAGGGGGTCATTTCTGGGGCACATAGGAGCCTGGAGGATTAATGCAGTTTGTTCTATGGACCATTTGCAATTGATTGCCATTTTCAAAATTTATTATTATTTTTTACTTACAAAATGGCACAGGTTGATTGTAGAAATTTTGGAAAAGATAGAACACACACACACACACACACACATACACACACACAATCTGTCATCCCATTGGTCAAAAATAACCATTTTCAATATCTTAGTGTATTTTCTTCTAATCCTTTTCTTTTACATACTCTCTTTTCTTTGTATATAGTATGTAACTATATACATATACTATATATATATGCATACATGTGTATATATGTTTTACTATCTTGAAAAAAATAAGATCATATTGCAAGTTTTTGCTTTCTGGAAGGGAAGATATAGCACAGGGCTCATGATGGGATCTGGCTTCCAGTGGGCTAGTGGGCCAGTGGGCCAGGACTGAGGGAAGGAAGATGGTGGGGACCACACAACAGATTCCCTTCACTTCCCTGAGAATCTCCAGGATTGGATGCTCTAACATGAGACTCTTCTAGCATGTAGGAAGGCCTAGTTTTGCGTATTAGGCCACTAGGAGTGTGGCTGGAATGTTGGCAGAGCTCTTCTCTGAGTATGGAAGGAGGCTCCTCTCTGGGGCTTAGGAAAGGATTTTGTTTTAGAAATTAACTTTGAGTTTTACACATGTGAATTACTCATGTTTGCAGCTCAGCATGCATTAGGAAGACACAGAAACATGGAATCATGGTGCTCTGCTGTGGAGAACACATGACTGCCATTCCACCTGTGGCAGACATCCTAGCAGACAGACATCCCGGCTAGCCTCTTCCCATTTTAGGGACAGAGAACCAGGACAGGCCCAGAAGAATTGAGCTGGTCCACATGACACGTCTTCCCACATAAGCAAACCTTCATCTCTCAGCAGACTCCTTGGACTAAGAATCCTTCTCCCGAGAATCTTGATATTATCCAGATGAGGGATCTTTCTATTAAACTAGTTTTTCGCACACGTACATATCTGTAGACTTAACCCTGAAATTTAGTGTAACCACATGTGCTGGAGATTGCAACAGAGAAGTGGCGAAGAGATTGTTTTAATTCATCAAGACATAAATAATATAATCTCATTTTTTTTTATTAAAAAGTCTTGTCCAAATCTACAAGTCATTGATTCTCAATCAGGGTTGACTTTGCCCTCCAGGTGGCCTTGGTTGTCACAATGTGTGTGGCGATCTCACAGATAGCTAACTCTTTGAGGCCAAGGATGCTGATAAGCATCTTAGCACAGAACAGCCCTCCGCAACAAAGAATTATTTGGCCCTAAATGTCGATAGTGCTGAGCTGGAAAATTTCTGGTATACCTGCAAGACTGAATGAGTGGATGTATTGGTGATGTTTTCTGTTTTCTGTGTTTTATGATGTTTTGACATCTTACAGTTTGCTGGCTAGGAAAAGACTGCCCCTGCTAGGACTAGCCCTATCTTAGAGATAGCACAAGGCTTGGCCGATCTCCAGACCAACCAGTCTCAAGTCTGTAGCCCTATCCACCCCTGTGTCTAACTCTCACACACTGAGCCACCATTTCCCCTGCCCTTGATTATCCTGGGGCCAGGTACCAGGCAACTGGAAACCACTCCTACAGCCCAAAGCCTACCAGAATGACCCAAACTAACCAATCCTGAATTATACACTCTGCCTGCCTTGCCTTTTTCATAGAAATCCCAATAAAGAGTACGGCTGAGAGGTTCTCGCTAGCTCTTCTCCCACCTGAGCAAAACCAGGAGCTTTCCCTCTGGCCCTGTGGGACATGTGTGACCCCCTCTCTGGGACCTGTGAGTACAGTGAACTTCTTCCTTCCAAGCCTTGCTCCCACGTCCTCATGAGAGCTCGCAATTCCTCCTGTCGCTGTACAGCCTTTACGCTTTCATGTCTAGCATGTGTTCGTTCCTACAACAGTGGACACCAAAGAGAATTCACTACCTCTGTCTTCATTGAATCTGGCATCTTTCTAGGAAATCCACTTTAAAAGTAATAATAGAGAAAAAATTCACATACTTTTTCAGGGCGCTTCTTTCCTGACGATCTTCCTCCAGTTCTCGGTAAAAAGTCTGTTTGCTAATTTCTTTTTCCCAGAAGCTTTTGAGCTCACGACAAGTTTCACAGCAGAAGACTTCTCGACGGGCGTATTGATTGTTCATCCCCTGAAACAGACAAGTAAGGCAAATCCCAGTCCTTCAAATAAAGCCACTCTAGGTTTGGAGTGAAAGAAAGACGAGCTTACACATAGACACTGCTATTTACACTTTTTTTTTTTTTTTTTGATGACTGTAGACACATCACACACTTATACTCTTAGTTTGTTTCCTCAACTGCAAATGGGAATAATAATATGCCAGAAAACATTGTGAAAAATTTTGAATTAGTCAAAACCAAAAAGGGTATCTGGTAACTCTTCCAGATTATCTGATTCTAAAGCTTGCCCTTTTCACTGTCTTCGAGACATTTGACAATTTTGTAAATTACAGAACAATTACAGTAATGAAAATGGTTCATGAACATAGAAATCCAAATAAATTTTGTCCACTAAAATGAAATTACTCTACCCATGAATATCAATTTTTTCATCTATGTGTTTTTAAAATTTCTTCTGAAGAACTTGTAATGCAAGGTTTTTCCTTATTTATAAGTTAAATAAAATATTTGATGTATGTTCATTTTATATTTGTATGTGATTCATTATTTTAGCTTTCTTAAAAAACGATCCTTTAAGAGTGGCCTCACAGTTGTGTGTGTGTGCGCGTGTGGAAGACGCGCATCACCAGCAAAAGTGCTAAGCCTCATGCATGACAGATATCCGGCACCCGGTCGACAGCGTGCTCTTTCCATCCTTCCTCACGGAACAGCCACAGCCTCTGCCATCTATCAAGCACCCAGTGTGCGCCAGGCATGCTTTACACACCGTCCCATCTGATGCTCACTGCAGCTCTGTCTCCACTCACTGTTCAGATGGAGGAAACTAGAGTGAGAATCTGCCTGTGGCCATCACTGAAAATACAAGCGCTGGCATCTGAACCTAGGTAGGTCCATCTTCAAAGCAGGTGCTCTTTGCTCTACAGATCCTCTATGCTCACCAGACGTGCCCACTGCGTTTGGAAATGGGTACGCCTGGAGCAAGCTCATTCAGCATATGTGTATACCTCCTATGAAGGGACACATATTTATCCAAAAATGTTTGCTTTTTACCCAAACGTGGCCCACTTTCCAGATCTTATAGTGCCATCAGGCAGGGGGACACGAATGCCTGCACAGCAGAGCCCTACCTGCCTGCTGGCAGCTCTTGTTCAGAGAAGTGCTTCAGCCCTGGCTGGAGACTGGAAAGGGACCTGGTCCCTTACTTCCCAGCTACGAAGTCCCTATGATCCCATGCAAGCTGGGTTTTCCTGGAGCACCCAAAGGATTAGGGGTGACAGAGGAGTTTAGAAAAAGCTTCAGAGAATAACATTTATTATTTATATTTATGATATAAAATAATTTAAATTTTATTTATATGTATAATAATAGAATATGGTGCCTTTATCAGAGAGGCAGCAAGAGCTTCCTGCATGAAGGGAACAGCATGTGTAAGTGTCCTAAGATAAGATGAAGCTTGAAACTGAAAACAGCTTTGGGTATTCAATTAAGATTTTAAGAATTTGCTTCCGGCGTTCTTCCTCCTGGAACCATCTTCCAGTCATCTGCTTATTTCTACAGTCAGAGCTGCCCTGGAAAAAACTGTGCTGAGCATGTGGTGGGTGGTGGTGGTGAGGCAGGTCAGGGTGGGACGGTGGAAGGAGGTGCCGGGAGAGAAGAGGGAGAGAACGTTTTCCTCAGTGCCTGCCAGGCGTTCTGTGGGTGGTTCTCACTGGTCACACACAGCTACATGAGGGCCATTGTTTTCTTATTTAAAACATTTTTATTTTTTATTAAACACCTAAAAATAATTTTAAATGTCTTTTAAATTGACAAATAAAAGTTGTATATAATTGTATACACACATGAAGTTTTGAAATATGTACACATTGTGGAATGGCTAAATCAAGCTAATTCACATCTCATTTTGCACATGAAGGAGCTGATTTTCAGAGGCATTGATAGACCGTGTCGAGGTTCCACAGCTTGAGAGTGGTGTGGCTGTCAGGACCTGGAGCCTGCACTCCTACGGCTCCCGGCCACTCCTTGGAAAGAGGAAGTTTGACTTAGGTGCCCTCTTCACTTGAGGCTCTCGGTGACCTTACCCTTTCCTGCAACTGACGGACGCTGAGGAGTTTGTGACTTAGAGGGGTAGAGCTTCGTGAACAGAAGCTCAGTCTTATTTTGTTTTGAATGCACTGAAGCATGTAATGGGTGTTCAGTTATTCAAGTGAAATGAAATGACCCCCTTCCAAATTATCTTTTTCATACAAAGAGCTGGCCTCTTTGGAGTATCTCAGACGTCGACGGTTTGAGAGTGGATTGCTTTTGCGTTTTCTGGGTAAGGGAAACACAGTCTTTCTGCAGTCTGCCAAGCTGGAGCTGTGCCATAGAGCCTCTGGAATTTCTCTGTGAACCCTGAGGCCATCCTCCAGCCTGACCCATGCCCACACTTCTGTCTTTCAAGGGAATATTTCCTACTTATTTTCTTTCCCGGGCTAATAATTCGGTGCACAGAAGTCTGATAAATTTCTAGCCACTGGACATTGAAAGAGAAGTCACTAACAAAATATATCTGATTTTACATTTTCATTCATAGAACTAGGGTGTGGAGTGCATGCCCTCCTACAGCAATTAGGTTTCCTGTGTGTTTTGTTCAGCCTCCAGGGATATTTAAGGCATCTCATTTTCCTGATATACAAATTCCAGATAAGAAGACAGTGCTTGCTTTTAACTGGGAGGAAGGTGTTAAATGCAGAATTTGCAACTTACGTATGCAAAAGGTAATGCCTTTTATGTGCATGATAGTTCCACAGAATTTTAAACTTACAAAATACCCCTAAAGATTACAAGTTCACATTAGGTACCCGGTATTTAGAAAAAGGATAGCTTGGTCAAACAGGTACTCGCTAAAATCTTCCTCTTTTCTCAAAATTAATAATGAACATTTTTTTCTAAAGAGCTTCGTTGTGAAGACAAGGAACACAGCCTGCTCACATCCGCATGGCATTTCGAATCCTCTCTGTTTGGGAGGAAGGTGTGGTTTGGAAATGGAGAGAGGATTTATTCTAGCAGACACTGTAATTGCAGAGTCATGAGCTGGGTTACGGAAAATAGATGAAAGCAGGGTGGTGTCCACACACCCAAGGAGTAAATTAAATCAGGGTGAACCCAAAGGAAATCAGGCTACGAGGAATCTGTTGCATGTGAGATCTGCTTCCAATTCCTTTTTGATCAAAAAGCACTTCTGGGGTCTCCAGTTTCATAGAGTAGCTTGAGAATAGCGGGCATGAGTTTTGGAAGGACTTGAGGAGATAGGAACTCAGACGTCTTCAGGGATCAGTAAGCATCCTAAAGGAGTGAAGCTACTGGGAGCAGTGGCACTAGATCTTGAAGGGCACATGTTCTGCTTCAAGACATGCTTTCCAAAAAGGCCTAGCACCACACTGGCCAAACAAAACATGGCATTTGGCTGGATGCAGTCTGAAGGTTACCTATCTGTCCCTCTTAGGGGATGCATTCTCTGTCTACAGATAGAGCCTATGTCTTTCTTCATTAGCTTTCCTCAAAACCTCCTCCCTGTGCTCTCCCTACAGGGCACCCTGAACTGTGCTGATTTCTCTATGCCTTCCTCCTTCCTACAATGTCTCATGGGGCAGCCCCCTATCCTGTTTCTGCACCCAAGCAGGCAGATACAACTCTGGCTGGCCAGGCTTGCTACTGCTGTCGTTCCAGCAGCAACTGGGATTGGAGTTCTTCACCAAGCTGCAGCCGCCCCCCTCTAGGGGTCATGCAGACGCAGCTGTCCTGCCTGCAAAACACAGCTGCATCCTGACAACCAGGATGGAGAGAAAGCTCAGTGGAGGACTTGTCCCTGTTGTGACTTTGGGCAGGCAAGCCCTTCACTTGCTCTGAGCCCCTTTCCTTAGCCATGAAGTGGAGACGAAGTGTGGTGACGTGCAGGGAAGTGCCCCCAACACAGCCCACTATTCATTCCTCAGTGCCGCATGCTTGTCCGGGGAACTCACAGTCCACCTCCCCTCCCTGGCAGGCATCAAAAGTGCTAACTGAATTTGAACCACCACCTAAACACAGCCTCCTTGTGTTTAGTTTATACATGACACCAAATGCTTTGCTTGCTTCTTTTTTTTTTAATATATATTTTTTATTGCATTTTAGGTTTTGGGGTACATGTGAAGAACATGCAAGATTGTTGCATATTGACTCGGCCCATCTTGAAGGCTTATTTATCTCTGCTACTGAGCTGTAAGAATTAGAAAGCCTTAGATCATGGGGATAAGAGGCTTCTCATCTTGTCCCAGGCCCAGTGCTGGACCACATCCAAAGAAGCCTTCAGCAAAGCTCTCGGTGATGAGTTTCACCCTTACATCACCTAGGATGTTATATCTGTGGGCTCTCTGTGGTCAGGCCCTATAATCACATTTACTGAGTAATGCTGAACATGTTTAAGGAGTGCCTGTCTTACTAAAGTTGACAGTTGCCACTGTGCCGGCTCTTGGGCTCAATCCCTCCATGTGATTTCACAGCCTCACTGCTTGTTTTGCTGAAAACTGCTGGGGAACCTGAACTTCAGCAGGTAGGATTATGACAACGTGTAAGAACTTCCGTAAGAGAAAGTGCATTTTGTTTGAGATGAGCCATGCCATCTTCTTCCCTTCCTTCCTTTTTTTTTTTTAATTAAGATGAGGTTTCACCATGACGGCCTTGTTTTACATTTATTGCTCCCATTTACTGGGCTCACTGTCGCTGGTACTGCCCACTTTGAACAGAATGGATAGCAATTTTAGAGAAGTATTTTTAGGAAAGCATCAAAACAAGGCAGGAAACAGGAAATAAAAGAGGTCTGCCTTTCCCTGGGTTATTGATGGGGAACCTAGGCACTGACGGTTGCTCTCTCTGCCTCTGCACCTGGCCCAGGCAGAGAAAATCATCAGCTATATGCCATATGCATATGGTGCTGCCCCTGTTGGAGCTCAAAAGAGAGTGGAAAAGCATTACTTTCTCAAGTAGTTCTCTGTGTGGTCGCGAAGAAGGGAAAGCCACTGTGATCCCCTGTGGGATGCATCGGTAGTGTTTTTATTGTCACAGAAATAAGAAATCTAAGCAATGTGCAGACACATAAATCCATCTGGTACCTGAACCTTCCCGAGCTGCTTTTAAAGATCTATAAGATTAAGCTCCTATTTTTTACATGAGCAACTTTTCAAATTCAGGTGTCTCTGACATTCTATTCTTGTGCCATTGATTTTTGTTTATAAACCCAAATTCAGAGGTGCACACTCACGTGCCTTCTAAGTTTCCGCTTGCTACTTTCATCCCATGTGTATGCAGATGGAAGAGAAGAGATTTTTCAGAGGAGTGAGGAGCATGTATGTGCTCCTCGTGTCTTTTTTTTTTTTTTTTTTTTCCAGAGTCTCACTCTGTTGCCAGGTTGGAGTGCAGTGGTGCGATCTCAGCTCACGGCAACCTCAGCCTCCTGGGTTCAAGTGATTCTCCTGCCTCAGCCTCCCAAATAGCTGGGACTACAGGTGCGCACCACCATGCCCAGCTAATTTTTGTATTTTTAGTAGAGACGGACTTTCACCATGTTGACCAGGATGGTCTTGATCTCTTGACCTTGTGATCCCCCCGCCTTGGCTTCCCAAAGTGCTGGGATTACAGGCATGAGCCACTGCACTTGGCCTTGATGTCTTTTAAATTCCCTCTAAACCTGAGATTATCTCAGATTATAAGATCATTTATTTTTCTTATAACCCAGATAACTATGTTGTCTTCCATCCCCAGGGGCTCCAAAAGCAGGAGCAGCAAATTTAAATAGCTATAGTATCCAGAAGTCCACATACTTGAGTTATTCTGGTTATTTTTATAATAAACACTTAGGAATATTGTCTGCTTCTCCCTCCCACCTCTAAAAATCAGGTTTATTGCATTTATCTTTTTGTTTCCCCAGTTTTTATAAATTCATGGGTAGAGGGCAATAGTTCTTCTTTTTAAAGTATAGACAGTGGCAGGAAATCCTTTGGTTTTGGCAGCTGAAACTCAGCCCTGCAACCAGGGGGTATAGAAGTGAGTTTAGGAATGGAGCAGGTCTGCCCCCGCTAAGTGGTCAGACAAAACCTGCCACCCTATGTTTGCCTGATGGCTGGTGGGCTGCAGGCCTGTGTTCTCTGGCTTATTTTTATGCTCTTTATTGAGTGCTTACTGAATACCTTTTATTCTTCAAAGCACTCTACATCTCACCTTCAATTCTCACAACCCTCTTCTTATCCTCATTTTACAGAGGAAGCACAAAGAGGCAAGCCACTACCGGAGGCTGCCTTGTTGATGGTGATGGAGCTGGAATTTAAACCATACCCAACTCCAAAGCCAGTGTCGTCACCAGCACACCACCCAGCCACGGACAGAGAGATGGCAGCTCGTGACAAGAGCAGGGTGCTGAGAAAGCAGGCATCCAGTTAAATCTGCTGAGAGCAATACGCAAGTCATCAATTCTTTCTCAAAGCAGAACTAGATTAACTTTCTCCCAAGATGATCTCCTGTGCATCACATCAAGACACACATCCCTTTTCCTCTCAGCGCTTTCTGTCAAAGTGCTCCCTGTGGTCAGTTTCATGCCGGGCATGGTAAGGATAAACAGACAAAGAAAAACTAGACTCCTCCTGACACCAGCACCAAACGTGTTTGTTTGTTTAGACCCCTCACCTGGAGATTCTGCTTCTACAGGTGCAGGGGACTCAGCGTCACTCCATTTCCACTCAGGTGGTCTTTTTCACCCACGGTGAAAATACTTTAGGTCCAAAGTTACTAGGTCTGGGCGTAAGATGGCTCCCCCTGGCCGTGGCCCGAAGACATTTGGATGGGCTTCTTCTCCCGCCGCACCTTTGGGCACCACTGGACAGAGAGCCCATGGAGTTTCCTCCCGTTCCTCTCCTACCTTCTCAGATGGAAGCTGGAGTGCAATGTGGGAGTGTTCTCCTTAGTTTAGCACCTTTTCAGAAAACATCGTCTTTTTAACTTTCCCTCCAAAATTCTGTCCAGCTATTTGAATTTCAGTCTTGAGTCCCTCTGCACAGTCTCCTTATAATTAATATCCCTCAAAGCCACCTTGGATTTTGCCGGCAGTATATTTGGGTCTTATGAGGAGGCTCAGGAGAAAGAAAAGATCGCCTGGGCAATACGAGTGAGTTCTTGGGTAGCTGGGAGTTTTAACTAAAAAAGGACTTAACATGGGAGAAAAAAGCTTATTTGTACTGGATGTGTTCACAAGAACTCAGCCATGTTATTCCCTCGGAGCATGCCTGAATTGATTGTGGTGGCACCAAGTCAGGAAGGAAGGACACCACAATTATGAGATAAGTCCCTGCGACTTTTAGTCCATATGATCCTTACGAAGCTTAATCTTATCACATGAAAAATGCGTTGTTCTGAGAATGACATGAGACAACGGAGCATGAAACATACTTAACGTACTATCTGCTCCATAATAAATATCGTCACCATCTATATTTTCATTAGTAAGCTACATTGCGTACACTACCAAATGCTATCTCATTTAATCCTCAGCATATTGTGCTAGGTTTTACATTCCTGTACTTGTGAGCAAGAAAGTGAGTCTGAGAGGTTGACTTGCCCCAAGCTCCAGAGCGAATGATGGGGAGAGCCAGGAGTCCAGACCTGCTGATTTCACAGCCCCCAGAATGTCCACTCATTGGGTGCTGACATCCCAGACGTGACGGTCAACAATGAATCGTATTTTGCAATTGCTAATGTGATCTTCAAAGTTATCTCACTTAATAGTATCGAGAGCTCTGGGAAGTAAATCTTATTATGTTCCCTGTAACCAGACAATAAGCCAGGGGTAGAAGGTTTAAATCCTTGTCTAAGTCACAGAACCAGTAAGCGCTGGTCCTGGGCTCTGAAGCCACAATTTCTGATGCGAAAAGTCCTGTCATCACCTCCCACAGTTGAAGCCATTTTCCTCCTTCATTTAGGGGAAAGTTCACGTGCCCTAGAAAAATAAGGACTAGTTAGCATCTGTCATCATAGACTATCATTATTCTAAGATGCTTTGCAAGGGCCTCATTTGGATCCATCCAGGTCCAAGCTGCGTGCTCAATCCTGCCAGTCTGTGGGTGGGGTCAGGGAACCTTGCTGACTGAATCAAATAGGAACCTCACCCAGGAGAGGAGCGGTGGGTGCCGCTCCGGGGATGAGGATGGGTAGGATCATAAACTTCAGTCTAGTTAGTCCATCTGTTCAAAAACTAGATGTCAAAATGCTATAAATGTCCATACTGAATCAACGGACAAAACTGGAATATGGACAATAACAGGATTGCTTCCACGTTAGGGTTCCCACAGTGAGTGTGTTGCAATTATGTAAAGTGACTGTGTTCTTGGGAAGTACCCACTGAAGCATTTAGAGGTGAAAGATTAGGATGTGTTAACTTATCTCAAGGGATTCCGAAAAGACATGCAGATTTATAAGGCAAATGATAAATCAAGCAGGGTAAATGGTGATGATAGATACATCTGGCTCAGACTATAGAGGAATTCTTTGAATTATTCTTTCTGTAATTTTGAAATTACTGCCAAATGAATGCTAACAAGTAAACATTACTTTTATCTCCTTTCAAGAGAAAAATTGCTATTTACTCTGTTTCTCTCCCATTTATCCCCCTCACCCTACAACTTCCTATACAGAGCTCCAACCTCTGTAAATAAACCCTGAACCCATTTTGTAGTGTCACAAAGTAACAAAGGCTTAAAAAACAGGTGAAGGGCATTGCAGAATTAGTCAACCTGAGAGTTCTCAATATCCAAAGAGGGAACAATTTGCACAACAAAATAAATAACATGATGTCAGTTATGACCCAAAGAATGAATTCAAATTAATATAAATTATTGAAATACACAAATGGAGGAGAAAGAACTATTACTTTCAGAAGAATTCCAGTGAATAAGTGTAGAAAGAATCAGGAAAAGAGAAAATCACCATGAGAATGCCACGGTAATAATACCACGGTAATAATTATCGCAGGCAGAAACCATTCGTCAGTGGTAAAATGAGTGGATGACATTTTAAAGAGGAACAGAATGCTTGCATAACATCAAAGATATGTCTCCAAAAATGTGCTAATGACTGTGGTGGTTTTAACATCTGATCACAAATTGTTTGATACTCCCCCTCTCTCTAGAAGGTGGAGTTAAGTCGCCTTCTCCCTGAGCCTGGGATGACTTGGTGACTGAGGGAAAAGTAGTCACTTTACAGTGGAGAAACAAATACCCTCTAATGTGGTTAAGGCTCTTAACGCTTCTAAGTATTGTTGATATCATGTGTCCCTTGATGTGACGTGATGTGACACGATGACTCTATGGTGTACTTTTCCTAACACGAGAATGCTGTCTATTCATGAGACAACCGAAGACCAGCTCAAATTCCAGAATATTTTACAAAATACCTGGACACTGCTCATTTAGAAGTGTCAAGGTCATGAAAGATAAAAGGAGACTGACAAAGGATCACAGATGGGAGGAGAATAAGGAGATATGATTGATTATACATATATATATAGTATATATATAGCATATTGCATTTATTGGTATGTATATATTTATTGGTGTATATATATATATATATATATATAGGTGTATATATGCACTGGTATATGTATGCATTGATCAGTGCACTGATCAATGAATTCTGCCTGCAATTATATATATATATACACACACACCAATAAATGCAATGTGGTATCCTGGATTGGATCCTGGAATGGAAAAAAAGAGACAATAATACAGTAGTGGAAAACTGAGAGAATCTGAATAAATTCTGCACTACATTTTACTGTACCAATGCTAATTTTATTGTTTTGATAAATGTACCGTGGCTGTGTAAGATGTTAATATTAGAGAAAGCTGTATGACATATATATGGAACACTCTGTACTATCTTTGTAACTTTCTCTAAATCTAAAATTATTTTGAAATAAAAGTGGAAAGCACACGCATCTTCCAGACACCATAGGCAGATAGAAATTAAGGGCCATTGTTTGCCTGAGGAACATTTTCAGTGCACACAGAGATAGCCCGTCCTGGAGCCAGCGGCGTCCATCCGTTCAGCCCTGTGTCATGGTGAGAGCCCAGGACTAGGAGTTAGGAGACACCCCCACCCTCTATATAGGGCAAGTTACTTGAACTAAGTCTCTGTTTTCTCATCTGCAAAATGGAACAGTATGTACTTTCCCAATCAACCAGTTTTCAGTGGAAAAGACTGCTGTGAAAAATGTTTTGCCTGACACAGTTAAGTGCCTCATGAAATCCTGGGCTGCCTAATTTATGTCTGTATATTGATTACTGATAGATCAGGGGCCACGCACTCAGAAGCCTGCAGAGTCCTGGTGTGTTTAGAAGGCTCTGTGGCAAATTCTAGAATGCAGGGCTTGTTTCAACAGACACTGCCACTGAACTCCAACCAACCGACTGTCACTCGTGGGGCGTGGTCCCCGTGTTGCCTGATATTCGAGTTTTTCAAAAGCAGCTGGAAATCTGATCTTTAAAACATTGTGTAATTTATTTTAAAATTTTGACAATAATTTATAGATATTTCAAAGGACTGTGCAGAGCATCAGAATATGTTTGTGGGCTGGACTTGGCCTTTGGGTCACTAGTTTTTGAGTCCCACATGGACTAATGGAGAAGACTTCTGAGTTCTCCGTGTAGCTAACTTTGCCTTCGCTTCCAGGAAAAACATACACTGGGTGCTCGTAGAGGTGACATAAAACGAAGTGAAAGCAACCAGCGTTCAGTATCACCCTTCCCAGTTACTGCCAACCACTGCGGATTTATTGGTCACATCCAGGCTGCTCAATTTGACCCAGTTGTGACCTAGAAGGGAACTGGGAGGTTCTTAAGCTCATTCTGCCCACGTGGAGCTGCCCCTGGGTTTGCCTCCATGCCTGTTTGGGTTGGGAGCAGCCAAGCCAGGTATCTGTTCCCTGGGGCTTTGACACCAAAATCTTGTCCCTTCAACTAGACCCTTAACTACCTTGGAGCAAGGACCTTACTTAATATGGTGTCCTTCACACAGTGTGTCTAGTGGACAAAGAACCCGTCATCCCCTCATGCTGACATCACTTGCCAGTCAGTCCAAATTCTCCAAAGAATTTAAAGCTATAAGTAATCAGTTCTCTAAAAAATCTTATATTCTGCTCCAATTAAAAGCTTTTAAAAAGGCAAGGTGGCTAGAATACAAAAATTGGCTAAAATATTGTTTCCTCTCCTTCACCAAACTGCCAGTCTGGCGGCTATTTGGCCTTCACTAATCGATGTTACTTGTTTCCTGAACAGAAAACAGGCTATGTATATTTTTAAAGAGTGGGCCCCAGCCGGGGTCTGATTTCCCAAAATAGCTGCGTTTCCAGAAACATTGTTTTCTTTCAGAAAATGGACTATCTAGAAGGAAGGCTCATTAGTGATCTCTCACCCCGTGTTGAGTGAGAATAGAATTGTGGGGTGGATGTCCCGTATTCCTGCCCCACACTGTGTGCTTTCCGTCAGTCAAGTGTAACTCCTCAGAAACTTGAGGCGCCCAGAGAGGCAGCCAGGTCTAAATGGGACAGTCCCCGCAGGTCACAGTGAGACGTCTGGAAGAAGAGCACTCTCAGCACTTTTGGGGAGGTGTGGTGGGAAGTGATCCCGGAGGGCAAAGAGCAGGGGGCTCCAAGTGGCACCAGCTTCCCTCTCTTAGGCTGCTCCTTGCCTTGTTTCCCTTTTCTTGGGGTGGTCCACATATTTGGGATGCACATGGAAATTATTGCATGCCATCATTTATTCAATCCTTCTCACCAGAAAATCCCCAGCATAATTTGGTCCGAGTTACAAAGTTTTACACTATTAGCAAAGATGATCCTTTAAGACCCTGTTTTTAAAAATGTGAATGTTGTTTCATGCACGTGGTGAAATACTTTAAAAAAAGCACTGAAGTGTACGAAACTAAAAAGTGTTTCTCATCTTCCTTTACTGCTGTCAGCAACACTTCCCAAAGACAACTGCTGTTAATGATGTCATATTTGTATTTCCATCTTAATGAAAGCATGTGTGCGTAAATATGTGTACAAAATACTGTCTTTTTTTTTTTTGCAAGCAGGACCATACAATAGGCACTGTTTTGCATTTTGCCTTTTTCAACTGAGAAAATATTTCCTTACCAGCATACATTGTTTTTCATGGCTGTGTAGTAATTTGTTTATGCCATAATTAACCATTCAAGTATGGATGGACATTTAAATTAATTCCTGCTTGGGTCTATTACAGAAAATTCCAGAGCAAATCATATGTTTTGTTCACATCTATAAGCATATGCATAGCATAAACTCCTAGAGTAAAACTGCAGGTCGAAGTCCATAAACCCTGAAATGTTTACTCCATAATTCCATATTGCCCTCTGCTGTCATGGGAGTGATGGAATGTTTGTGGACTTAGCAGAACCTCTTCTGTAGGGGTCCTTCCAGTCTCCTTAAGGACAGAAAAGTCTGGGTCAATGTATTCACCTCTTGGTGAAAAGACACAAGCAGAGTTTCAGGTCTTGGACTCAGGAGAATGTATCTGAATGGACCACCTTAAGACAGATCCTGGAAAGCAATTGGCTTTTCTGACTCAAAAAATATGTGCTGAATTAATGAACTGATGAGTCATAGCAGTGCCCATAGAGAAGTAAGCAATACATTTTTCAGTTCAGTTTTGCATCAAACATAAAATAAATAATTATTTAAATAAATAAACATAAACTTTAATCAGTTTCATTGTGTTCTAATGCTAACAGGACAGATACGTAGTTTGAGCTAAGTAAAAAATGTTCAAAGTTCTAACAGTAGACAGGTATTTTAAATGGTCAATTGAAATTTCTGTGTCTCCTGTTTGCTTTGAATGCTATTTGGCTTATATTTACCATATTAATACCAGTATACAGTTATTTCTAAAGTACATGTTTGATGCTTTTTATTTTATAAATTTCCATTCACTTTTCTTAAGTTTTTTTTAAAGAGTTTAGAAAAGATACTTAAGTCTCCCCATCTGTGAGTTGAGGTGTTTCATCTACAGGTTCACTGAGGTCCGTCTGGCTCTAATAGTCAGGAAAACCATCAGCCTCAAGTTCAAGGGAATAATCTGTAACTTCAAAATTACAGGGACTTTGTGTTTCAGTTTTTTCACTTTCAAATGAGGATATCTAGTTGCTTTGCACATATGTGAAGGGCAAATATCAACAATTAGATAGGCTTTAGCAAAAGGAGACTTTGATAAATAAGCAATTCTGTTTCTCTGCATCACCCCTAGCAAAGTAGTTTTTAACTACGGTGTAATCCATTGAGAGGATTAGTTCTATTTTCAGTAAAATGTTACCAATTTAGAGAAGTCGTAATTCCAGTGGCAGTTCTTCAATATGCTTTCATAATTGACTTACACTTAAAGAGTACTGGAATTCACTTTTATAATAAATTTTAAGTTAATTATCAGTTTAATCAAATAACATTTATGGAAGCTTGACTTTGTGTGAGGCTCAAACTCTTGAATCTATCTGATGAGGGGCTAGGAAAGAGCTAACTATATCAAATCAGATGAAAGGGAATTCTATAGTTGAATTTCCTGAGTCTCAGATTAGTCAAGTAAAAGCCCCAAATTAGTGATTAATCCTCCCACCATTAGCTGTCTGAGAGTTTCCATGATTTGGCACCTACAATAAACATTCCTTGGGACTAAATTATCCATCAACCAACATGAGACATACCTTTATTTTGGTTAATCTTAAAAGAGCCTTGCTCTGTGAGATTGACACTAATTTCTGGCTTTTCCCACACTCTTTAACATGAAATTTCTGCATCATTGACATTTAGGAAAAGATGGAAAACATCAGAGATGGAAAAAAATCTCTTGGCTCATCTAAGTTATTTGCAACTGGTACACGGTAGGTGTTCAAGGTGAAGAGAAAATGAATTCAAGCAGTAAGTAAACGACACACATATAAGGGGTGATATCTGTTTCAATTTTTAGCCCAAGTTGCGAGATGTTCCCACACTTGACAACACAAGTTCGATGCACTGTACCTTGAAGATGAATTTGCAGGTGTATTGATACCCGGCTTGGGTGCAAAGGAGGGCAAGACTCCCAGGCCCGCTCTTGATTCCTCAGCTCCGGCTTGGGAAGGTCACAGATGCTGTCCTGAAATCACATTGTTGCAGCCCTTATATATGGAGTGGAGGAGTTACAGAAATCCCTTAACCTTTCAAGGTCATTTGAGCCAAATTAGTACCAGAATCAGACAATATCTTTCCAGGGACATTGTAGCCTTCCCTCGTGGTGAGAGATGGCTCTAAACAAATCCCATCTCTCTTACTACCCCACCCGCCCCAGAGAAGGCAAGCTTCTGTTTTGGCAGTTCCCACGAGTACTATGACTTGGCCCGAATGGAGAGAGACGATTTAGAGCATGGGCTGGATTATCCATGTGCCCTATTCCCCTGAGACTTGTGAAAAGCCAGTCTCTCCACCTTGGTGTGTAAAGGGGACTGGAATGGTGGGACCAGTCACACTTGGGTGTAACATTACAGGAAGACTTAGAGAGGCATCTGGTTCTTTGGAGCCATTAATCCTTGAATGGAATCTGGTGATGACATATCACGGTCTGCTGAGTTCTCTACCAGTTGGAGCAGGAATTGACCCTGGTGAGTGTTTTCCAATAAAATGCATCCAAGTGAGATCGACTTCTCATTTTAGATTGGCTCTTATCCCATGATGGAGGAGCACATTTTGTCCTTAGGAAAAACATTTAGAATCCTCACTCATCTGATAACAGAAATAGCTTCGGTTTCCATCAAATCCTTCGACTATGCTACTAATTGCATGCCCATTACTTGGTTCAGTGGATTATAAATTTACAACTTACATTATACATGATAACCTCCTCTAATATAGATGTTCAGAGTTTATCCTGCTGAAGTGACGTTTAATGTTGAGTCTGTGAAAGTGTTTTAATAAGCCTATTTACATTAAGCCGGATGCTTTCTTTAATTGTAGAACCAAATTTTATAGATAATTTTTTTTTTTTTTTTGCAAAGAAAGAGAGGAGTTAATTCTGAAATTATCGTCTAGGGTCCTACCTATATAAAAGCAACAATTTGAAGAGAAAAAACTCAACAAAAATGTTTCCAAGGAGTATACTGAAATCACAGAAGTGAAGTTATATGCATATCTGTATATTTTCACTTAAGAAAATATGGTGAAACTTGAATAATTAGCAGGTAACAGATCACCAGATGTTAGTCTTCCTTCCTTCCTTCTTTCCTTCCTTCCCTCCCTTCCTCCCTCCCTCCCTCCCTCCTTCCTTCTTTCCTTCCTTCCTTCCCTCCCTTCCTCCCTCCCTCCCTCCTTCCTTCTTTCCTTCCTTCCTTCCCTCCCTCCCTCTCTCCTTCCTTCCTTCCTTTCTTCCTCCTTATTGAACCCCCTCCCTTCATCCCTCCCTCCTTCCTCCTTTTCTTTCTCTCCTTTGAAAGTTCTTTTGGCTACATGGGATGTCTCAGTCTTTATTGAAGCCATTAGCAAGACTCCAAGAAAAATGTTATCAAAATATTTCTTATGTGCTGGTACTCGACTTGGCTTATAGCAATTCTGTAAACGCTTACTAAATCTGCTAATATAGAATCTTGCACAATTAGCAATTTGTTCCACTTTAAAGAATGAGCATTTACACTCTTCCTAGTTAACAAAGGTTTTAATCTGTAAGTATATGGATGTCCACATTTTGATCTTGATTTTATCTTTGATTTGATTGGGAAGACAGAGGCACAGAAAGGTAAGGCCGCATGGCCAAGAAGTGGCAGAATTTGAACCCAGGCTGTCTGACTCAAGCTCTTACTAAAGTGAGATTGTTCAGCACATGTGTCTGTCCAAGCCCCAAGCACTTCCACTATTCATTTCCCTACTAATAAAAGGAGTTTACCTGAAAGAACAGGAGACAATAGAATATGTGCTCAGGTCAGAGCCCCTGCAGGACCCTTCTGGAAGGAGGAGCAGGGGCTGCAAGAGCTGCCTGTGACCCAGGCAGGGTCCCAGAGGGTGCAGGAGCAGAGTGAGGAATCCAGGTAAGAGAAGCCTTTCAGATCCCACCAGGGAGCTGGTTTCAAAAATTTAAAGAGAGCTACTCCCCACCTCCCCATCACATAGCTTCTAAAACAAAAGCACACCTACTCAATGGAAGCTATTATTACCATTATCAATACAGTTATTACTATCCCAAGCCTTTCTTCTTTCTCCTTATTTTGAAACGGGGAATTTATCCCACTTCATTTTTTTGAATTTTATTTTTTTTCCTTCCTGAGGTTGCCCCCACAAAGAGAAGGGGAGCTTCAGGGGTTACCAAGCATCTTCTATATTTAGCAGAGGTGTACACACCAACTGGGCTCTGGAACCCAAAAGTGTAAGGCCGGTTGCCTCGCCGGGAGCTTGGACACGCCCATCCCTCTCCGCGCCTGGAAACTCTGCAGCAGGATCTGCACTCAACACTAACCTCTGCACTCAACACTAACCTCTGCACTCGGCACCCGCCTCTGCACTCGGCACCCGCCTCTGCACTCGGCACCCGCCTCTGCACTCGGCACCCGCCTCTGCACTCGGCACCCGGATCTGCACACAGCCCTCCGGACGGCCCCAGCTGATGCAACCCTGGCCGGCTCTTGCACCAGAAAAACCCACCCAATAACCTGCCAACCAATAGTGGACTGCCCCATCTCCATCCCGTTCCCCCGCAACCAATTAGAACACCCGGCCACTCCTTACTCTCCCAAAGCTATAAAAACCCCTCGTCCCGGGAAGCCCGCGTGACTTCTCTGGCCTCCTTTCCCGGACCACAGAACCTCGCCCAGGAACTTACTAAATTGGCATTTAATTTTCCTAGGCTGGACTCAGTTTCCTCATTTTAAACTCGGCAATAACCCTTACAAAAAGATTAGATGTAAAGAAGAGAAAAAAAGAAAAAGATTGCACACAGAGAGAAATATCTTGTAGAAGAGATTCAGGTCTATATTTATTTGAAAATGTTATCTGTCAAACAGGCCAAGGAAAGCCCCCCAAGTGATAGGCACTGCTATAAACTAGAAAATAACCCTTCTCCTGAGTACACAGCCCTGGGAATTTCCAGCTCCAAACTGCGTTCACAGATGAGCCCCCGGAAGAGTCCCTCTGGGAGCAGAGGGTCTGGGGGTGGTGAGAAGGGGTTGATAATGATGCACTTGCAGGCCTGTGCAGGGAGGGAAGAAACAGGAACCAGTAAGTAGAGAATTGGACGCCTCTTGCTGGATGTTTCATCCCAAACTTCCTGTTTTCACATTGTGCATTGCAAGATATAATACCAGTGGCTTAGCGGCCATGGCCTAAACACGTGTGATAGGTGGATAGCACTTGACCATCCAGCCCTTTATTTCTATCATCATGGAGCTAGTCTGAGTCCAGTTCCTTTGTGTGTATGATGACCAATTCCAGCATAGCTATGAGGAATGTGTATTAACATCTGCACCTGGGATTTGTTTTAATCAGGTGTAGTAAGACATACAGATGCAGAAATGTCTGTCATGAGGGAAGAAGTTGATATTCACAGATCCCTAGGAAGAGGAGGTACGGCCATCATGCCATGCAGGGCCACGTGGCAAGCACCAGGGTTGGTCAGGAGGCAGAGAGGGACAAGAGGGGAGAGTGTGGCCCAGAGTCTTTTTTGGGGTTTTTGCAGGAAGGGATGGGTATGGTGACCTTAGGATTGACAACTTTGAATAACTTTGGTGGGCTCTGGGCCATAGGGTGGCCTCTGTTGCCTGGTTTTTGGCCCCGGGTGGTTTAGGGGAAATATCGGCTTGGTGTGGAGAGTTTTGGGAAGGAGATAGTGGGTTGTGGGCTCTGCACTGGTTGATTTGCATATCACAGGCGTGCTTGCAGGGAGGCACGTGCTATCCCCAGGAATGAGCTTGCCCTGGAGGACAGGTTCTCCAGGGTCAGGGCTCCAAATGCCAGTGCATCCAGAATATGGAAAATAGAACACGTGCTCAGGTCAGAGCCCCTGCAGGACCCTTCTTCTGGAAGGAGGAACAGGGGATAGCATTTCCATATCCCTGTCACCTCACCATCATGCCAGCTCTGTCTAAGGCAAAGGGTGCCAGCCCTGCCCCCCAACCTGCTGTGTCCTGGGTGCAGCTGGTCACTGTGAATGGTCAGGGAAACTCAGCCATGGGCAGAGTCTGACTCTGAGACCCTCCTGTCCTCTTCTCAGGGCTCCTCCACCTTCATTTTTGTTTCTTCTGTCCTCTTCCTGATGGTCGAGCCTTCCCAGGTAGAGACTCTCTCAGCCACTAAACCCTGTTGATGGTGTCAGCTGGGTGACACAGGTATCTAGAGGTTCTAGGTAGGCCCCTGGCACTGCCTGGGCTTGTAACCTTGTGGAACTTTCTCATGTGTGCATAGATGCATTGTTTTTCCTTAGAAGGTTCATAACTTTCCTTAAATCCTCAAACAGCTCCATGCCTCTAACGGGTGTACTATTAACAACAACAGTAACAATAATACCTACCATCTCTTGCATATGTACCATGTTCCAAACACTAAGTCCTTTGCAAATATTAACTCTTCTCATCCTCACACGGCCTCTTATGAGGCACATGAGGCAAAGGAACCTGTGGTCACGCAGATCAGCAGTGTGGCTGCAGACCAGGGAGCAGCAACTGTGGCCCTCAGGTTAAATCTGACCCACTGCCCTTTTCAAAAGATTCATTAGCCGGGCGAAGTGGCTCATGCCTGTAATCCCAGCACTTTGGGAGGCAGAGGCGGGTGGATCATGAGATCAAGAGATCGAGACCATCCTGACCAACGTGGTGAATTCCTGTCTCTACTAAAAATACAAAAATTGGCAGGGTGTAGTGGCATGCGCCTGTAATTCCAGCTACTCGGGAGGCTGAGGCAGGAGAATCACTTCAATGCTGGAGGTGGCGGTTGTGGAGAGTGTGCCACTTCAGCCTGGCGATAGAACACGACTCTGTCTCAAAAAATAATAATCATCATCAATTAATTTTACTGTGACAAGACACACACCACATAAGATTCACCATTCTCTCCATTTTAAAGTGTACAATTCAGTGGCATTTGGTACAATCACTGTGTTGCGTGACTATCACCACTATACGATTCCCCAACTTTTCCATCATCCCCAAAGAAAGGCCTGCACCCATTAAACAGTCAGTCCCCATTCCCCTCTCCTCCCAGTCCCCGGCAATCACTAATCTGCCTTCTGTCTCTATGGATTTACCTATTCTGGGTATTTCATATACATGGAATCATAAAACCTTTTGTTTCTGGCTTCTTTCGCTTAGCAGAATATTTTCAAGGTTCCTTCATGTTGTAGCATATGTGAGAGCGTCATTCTTTTGGTAACTAAAAATATAAAGTGGGTGTGAGCTGCTAAAAGTAAGTTTAGCCTAAAGCTGTCTCCTTACCTGTTTTAAATTGGACCTAAATATTTCTTCGTATATAGTGAACTGTTTACTAACTAGATGTGTAAACAGATTGCAAACTACTCTCGTACCAATCACTGTGTTTTGGCAAATCACAGGCGGCCAACCGTTCAAACCATCTCCAAATAAGGCAAACAACAAGCTGTAACCAATCCAGCTGTTTCTACACTTGACTTCCTCTTTCTGTCCGTAAATCCTCTCTGACCACGCGAAGCACCACAGCCGCTCTGAACCTATTCCGGTTTGGAGGGGCATGTAGGGAGTGGTGGGGGAGCTCTCCGGTCTATGCATCATTCTTTGCTCAATTAAACTCTGTTAAATTTAATTTGTCTAAAGTTTTTCTTTTGACAGGTTCATACAGGTGAGTGACCCTGAAGCTTCAGCATCAGTAGCTCCTCAGAAAACAGCTTCCAGAGCAATTATTTCTGTAGGACCAATTCCCCAAAGTGGAATTGCTGCATGAATGAACGTGGCTCCTCACATTTTGGGCAATGACATCAGATGGCCCTCCAGAAAGGCCATATCCAGTTATTCTTTCACTCTTTTGTAATTAAAGAAGCTATTTTTCGGAGGATAACTTGGCAGTATGTATCAATATTTTACATAGCAAGTTAACATTGGAGTCTCATCTCTGGCAATTAATCCTACAGAACTGCTCAATAAGTGGGTATGGATATAGGTCTAACGGTGGTCAGAACAGCGTTGCTCATCGTAGCAAAGAATTCGAAACCAACCAATGTCTCATGACAGGACGTTGGTGAAAGGAATTATGCAGACTTACAATGTGTTGATATAGGAAGATAAGACATGTCAAGTGAGCCTGTAGCTACTGGGTATGTTTAAGGCCATAAAACATTTCAAAGCCTAATGCTTGTAGCTCCACAACTCCCAGCTGCCTCTGAGTCTCGTTGGCACTGACTTTCAGCTTTCCCTAACAGATGAAACCTAGGAAGAGGGTGATAGAAAATAGATCTCACTTATAGGTGGGTGTTGAACAATGAGAACACACGGACACAGGGAGGGGAGCATCACACACTGGGGTCTGTCGGGGGGAAATAGGGGAGGGACACGGCAGGTGGGGAGTTGGGGAGAGATAGCATGGGGAGAAATGCCACATATAGGTGATGGGGAGGAAGGCAGCAAACCACACTGCCATGTGTGTACCTATGCAACCATCTTGCATGTTTTTCACATGTACCCCAAAACCTAAAATGCAATAAAAAAAAAGAAAATAGATTTCATAATATTAACTTGAGGGTTCTGTCTGGCGCCCAGACACTCCCAGTGATTTGGCCCAGCTCTAGGGCTGGGAAGCCACAGGATCAGCCCCTTTTGTGAGTGAGAACCACTAGACTCATTTTTCCTGTTACCTTATTTATTCCCATCATCCTTACACAGACTTTAGGGCGAGAACATAATAGAATTATAACATTAGGACTAGAAGAGGCTTAGGGATTATCAAATAAAACATCTTATTTTGGGAAGATTTTGAATGTTCACAACACAAAGAAGTGATAAATATTCAAGGGGATGGATATGCTAATTGCCCTGATATGATCATTACACATTGCACACATGTGTCATATCACTCTATATCCTATGAATATGTATAATTATTACTTCTCAACTAAAAATAAAAAAAATCAAGTCGTGGAATACACATGTGTTTATGAGTTATATGAACTTGCCTTGGAAAAACGAACGTATTTATATGCACATCAATATAAATGATATATATATACACATTATATATGTATATATGAAATGTGTATATGTGTATAAAAATGGAAAGTTACTTTTTCTATTCCAAGTTTGTTAATGGTGATCATCTCAAAGGTATTGGTAAATAGGAGAATTTTAATCTTTTCTTTGTATAAAAGTGTATTGCTTTTTCTTTTGATAGGCATATATTGCTTTTGTGATTGGAAAAACAATAAAGAGGGGAAAAAGTCCATAGCTTTGACCCTAGAAAGAAATAAATGAAAAATGCTACCATATTAGGCTGTGAAAATATAAGTTAATAAAAGATTTTTAGAGAGTTGGTAGTGTGCAATTTTCAGTTACATTTCACAACCCTGAAGGCATGTAAGAAAAAGTAGGGGCAAATGAGATACTCCCAGGTGTCTGGACCCCATCAACCCAAGGACTGGCTGGATGTCAGTGACACTGGAGTAAGAGGGGTTATCAGGGTTGGATGAATGCATGGTTCCCCGGGGCCATGAAGCTGCTAGAAGGCAGCGTTGGTCTGCTACATTCTGGGGCACAAATAGCCTGGCGTTCGTAGAGGTGGTGAACTAGTCCACCAAATGAAATAACAGCCTATTCAAATGGACTCAGCAGCTTGTGGGAGGAAGACTAAGCTGAGCAAGCCCATTCAGCGACCCTGCCAAGGTTGTCCCAACTTCAGCCAACTGCTGTTACTGCCACCCAGCTTCCAAGCTAGGTAAGAGCTGTGTGCTTGTTGTGAAAATGCGTTTTAAATGCAAATCCCAAGCATTCCTTTCTAACTACTGCTGCTGCTAGTCAATTCTGATATAGACATAGTGAAGCCGCCTGTGTGTGGGACAGGTGGGCAGCTACCAGAGCCGGAGGAGACTCTGCAAAAGAGTAAGAAGACCTCTCCAGAAGACACAGCTGCAGAAAAAATCTGGCATTTACAAAGCATGATTTCTGGAATCTTAAAGAAATTAGTATACAAACTGAAAAAAAGTGCCTGGTAACTGAGGAGCTCCAAAGAGCTATTCTGGAGGATGAAACTGACCAATGATAGGAAGGAAAGCATGAGTGAAAATTTAGATCTGCGGAAAGTGGGAGAATCAGAAGGTGAAAAAGGAACAGATAGAAGTAATTGTTCAGCATATATTAGAAGCAACTGTTTCTAATCTAAGAAAATCGTGATTTAGATTGAATAAAACCACTGATCCCCAGGGTAGAATCAATGAAAAACAAAACCAAAGAAACTCACCTAGAAATATCCTGGTGAAATTTCTGAGTTATAAGGACAAAGGAAAAAACTGGCTAAGATTCTGAAGAGAAAGAACAGGTTACTTAGAAGAGAAAATAAATGTGGCTAGACTTTTTAGCTCATTGAGGGAAACGAACCAGGATCCAGAAATCCTCTACCCGTCAAGGCAAAAGATCCACATTTCTGAACATGCAGATCCTCAGAGTGTGCATATCCATTTCCCTACCTGAAAAAATTATAAACAAAATCTTGTAAATAAACGGCTTTTAAATCAGGAAAGTGTTCTCAAGCAGGACAAGATGAAGAGGATGAGAAGTGATGGTTGAGAAACGGATCTTGTAAAACGGGTAATAATGATGACAAATAGGGATTATTAATCAGAGGTGACATACTGTAAGGGAAAATAGAATAGAAGCAGGGAAATGAAAACCGTAAATTATCTGGTCTTGAAAGAAGAGTGTTTGTGGGAGAGAGAGATGCTGAAGTAGAGAAGGCCGTCTCAGGTCTGGTCTTGGAAAAGAGGGGAGGTGGTCAAGTCTTAACTGGGACTGCTGCCTGGTGGAGTGGACATTGGGGTTGAAGCAATTAGGATTTCATTTTCATTAAACAAACATTTTCTCTGTAGACCTGCATTGTGCTGGGCACTATGCTAGGTTCTGGGGATGCAGAATCTCTGTCCTCAACATTGACATGGGGAGTTATGAAATTGTGTTCTTCAGTTAAAATTTATTTATTTTTAGGCCAGGTGTGGTGGCTCACGGCTGTAATTTCAGCAGTTTGGGAGACGAGGTGGGTGGATCACTTGAGGTCAGGAGTTCAAGATTGGCCTGGCCAACGTGGTGAAACCCGTCTCTGCTTTAAAAGCACAAAAAGGACCTCTTCAAGGAGAACTACAAACTGCTGCTCAATGAAATAAGAGAGGACACAAACAGATGAAGAAATATTCCATGTTCATGGCTAGGAAGAATCAATATCGTGAAAATGGCCATACTGCCCAAAGTAATTTACAGATTCAACGCTATCCCTATCAAGCTACCAATGACCTTCTTCGCAGAACTGGAAAAAACCACCTTAAACTTCATATGGAACCAAAAGAGAGCCCGCATAGCCAAGTCAATTCTAA
>PVKV010021582.1:0-37238 GCA_004027835.1 Alouatta palliata
AGAAATACCAGATATAGGTGATGGGGAGGAAGGCAGCAAATCACACTGCCATGTGTGTTCCTATGTAACAATCTTGCATGTTCTTCACATGTACCCCCAAACCTAAAATGCAATAAAAACTATATAAAAAAAAAAAAACATCTATTTTTACTCTGTTATAAAATATATACAGACTCTATTTGCACTGTTATAAAAAATATACTCCCTCTCTTTTTACTCTGTTATAAATAATATACACATACATAAAATAGTCTTTTATAAAAAATATACACCCTCTATTTTTACTGTGTAATAAAAAATACACAGAGTCAGAAATTAGTCTTCTGTAAAAGATATAAATTTATTTTTAATCTGTTATAAAAATATACACCCACTATTTTTACTCTGGTCTTAAAAATATACCACAAAACTGTCTTTTATGAATATTATAATCCTTCTATTTTTACTTTTTTATCAAAAATATACACCCTCTATTGTACTGTCTTATAAAAATCTCATTCACAAATTAGTTATAAAAATAGAAACCCTCTATTTTTACATGGTATAAAAAATATACAAACTGTATTTATACTCTGTTATAAAACGTATACACCCTCTATTTTTACCCTGGCTTAAAATATATACACCCTCTAGTTTTGCTGTGTTATAAAAATACACAAATTCACAAAATATTCTTTTATAGAAAATATAATAACTTTATTTGTAATCTGTTTTAAAAATTATGGACCCTCTATTTTCACTCTGTTATAAAACATATACATCCTCTATTTGTACTCTGTTATAAAAAATATGCACACACACACTAAATAGTCTTTTATAAAAAATATAAACCCTCTCTTTTTACTCTGTTAAAACAATATAAAACCTCTATTTGTACTCTAAAACTATACACACTCACAAAATAGTCTTTTACAAGAAATTTGCACCCTCTATTTGTACTATTATAAAAAATCTATACCTTCTATTTGTACTATTTTATCAAAAATATACACCTTCTATTTGTACTCTCTTATAAAAAATGTGCACCCTCTATTTTTACTCATTTATAAAAAATACACACTCTCACAAAATATACTGTTACAAAAAATACAGACCCTCTATTTGTACTCTGATATAAAAAACATCAACCCTCTATTAGTATTGTGTTATACAAAATTTACATTCTCTAATTTTACTCTGTTAAAAAATATATGCACCCTCTATTTTACTCAGTTATAAAACATATACACCCTCACAAAATAGACTTTTTTAAAAATGTAAACCCTCTATTTATACTCTGTTATTGAAAACATATACCCTCTATTGTACTGTTATAAATACCTACATACTCACAAAATAGTCCTTCATAAAATATATAAACCATCTATTTGTACTCTGTTTTAATATACACCCTCTATTTGTACTGTTATAAAAAATATACACACTCATAAAATAGTCTTTCAGAAAAAATATTAACCCTCTATTTGTACTGTTATAAAAAATATACACCCACTAACTGTAATCTGTTATAAAAATATACAAACTCACAAAATAGTAGTTTAAAAAATACATAAAACTTGTATTTTTACTCTGTCTTAAAAATATACTCCCTTTATTTGTACTGTGTTAAAAATATATATACTCCATCTATTTTTACTTTTACCAAACATACACACCCACCAAATAGTCTTTTACAAAAAATATAAACCTTATATTGTTCTCTGTTATAAAATATGTACACCATCTATTTGTACTGTATTATAAAAAATAAACACCCTCAATTTGTACACTGTTATAATAAACACTCAATTTCTACTCTGTTATGAACTATACACACCCTAACAAAATAGTCTTTTATAAAAAATATAAAACCTCCAATTGTACTCTGTTTTAAAAAATATGCACCCTCTATTTGTACTCTCTTATAAAATATATACACACTCATAAAATACTCTGTTATAACAAATATGCAGTCTCTGTTTTTACTCTGTTATAAAAAATATAAACACTCACAAAATACTCTGTTGTAAAAATATACACCCTCTGTTTGTACTCTGTTATAAAATATATACACCCTCTATTTGTACTCTCTTATAAAAAATACACAGACTCACATGATGTTCTGTTATAAAAAATATAGAGCCTCTAATTATACTGTTTTAAAAAAATATACACACTCACAAAATAATGTGTTATAAAAATATACACCTTCTCTTTGTACTCTGTTATATATAATATGCACACTCCATTTGTACTGTCTTATAAGAAATATAACCCCTCTATTTGTACTCTGTTATAAAATATACACACCCTCTATTTGTACTCTGTTATACACAGTCACAGTATACTGCCTCTATTTGTACTCTGTTATAAAAAATACAGTCTCACCAAATACTCTTTTATGAAAAATATACCCTCTCTATTTTTACTCTGTTATAAAAAATATACACACTCAGAAAATACTCTTTTATAAAATATACACCATCTATTTGTACTCTGATATAAAAAATATTCATCCTCTTTTTGTACTCTGTTATAAAATATATACACCCTCTCTTTTTACTGTTATAAAAATATAGACCGTTTATTTGTTCTCTGTTAGATAAAATTTACATCCTTTATTTTTACTGTTATAAAAATATACACACTCATAAAATACTCTGTTAGAAAAAATAGAAACCCTGTATTTGTACTCTGTTATAAAATATATACATCCTTTATGTATTCTCTGTGATAAAAAACATGCACCCACTATTTTTACTCTGTTATAAAAAAATATACACCGTTTCTTTGTTCTCTGTAATAAGAAATATGAACCCTCTGTTTTTACTCTTATGAAAAATATACCCACTCACAAATTACTCTCTTATGAATAATTTACATCCTCTAATTTTACTGTTATAAAAAATGTACACACTCTATTTTTACTCTGCAATAACAAATATATCCACTCTATTTTTACTCTGTTATAAATATTCCCACTCTCAAAATAGTCTGTTACAAAAAATACACCCTCTAATTGTCCTGTTATAAAAAATTTACACCATCTATTTGTATCTGTTATAAAATATATACATGCTCTATTTGTACTCTGTTATAAAAAATATACACACTCTCAAAATATTCTTTTATAAAAAATATACTCTATTTTTACTCTGTTATAAAAAATACATACACTCAAATTAATCTGTTATAAAAAATACACACACTCTCAAAATACTGTTATAAAAATATACACAGACTATTTGACCTCTTTTACAGAATGTATACATACATTCACAATACTCTTATAAAAATATACACTCTCTAAATACTCATAAAAATATACTCACTACAATTATACTCATAAAATTATACACATCTTAAAATACTGTTATAAAATATATACACACTCTCAAAACACTTATAAAAACTATGCAAACTCTCAAACTACTCTTATAAAAATATAAACAATCTCAAAATACTGTTATGAGTACCATACACACTCTCAAAATTCTGATATAAAATATATACCCACTCTATTATTACTGTTATAAATAATATACACACTCTAGAAATACTGTTATAAAACATATACACACCCTCAAAATACTCTATTATAAGATATATACATGCTCTCCAAATACTTCTATATTCCTTATTTCAAACTCTTTTACGAGGCTGTAGTAATCATAACAGCATGGCGTTGGTACCAAAACAGGGATATAGCTCAATGGAAGAGAACAGAGGCCTCAGAAGTAATGTCACACCTCTATAACCCTCTCCTCTTTGACAAACCTCAGAAAAACAAGCTATGGGGAAAGGAGTCCCTATTTAATAGATGGTGTTCCAAACACTTGCTTGCTGTATGCATAAAGCTTAAATTGGATCTGTCCTTCACCTTTTACAAAAATTATCTCCAGATGGATTAAAGGTTTAAACCTAAGACCTAACATTGTAAAAACCCTGGAAGGAAACCTAGGCAAAGTCATTCAGGACGTAGGCATATGCAAGGACTTCATGACTAAAACACCAAAACCAATGGCAACAAAAGCCAAAATAGACAAATGAGATCTAATTAAACTAAAGAGCTTCTGCACAGCAAAAGAAACAATCATTAGAGTGAACCAGTAACCAATGGAATGGAAAAAAATTTTTGCAATCTACCCATCTGACAAAGGGCTAATATCAAGAATGTACAAGGAACAAATTTACAAGAGAAAAAAAACAACCCCATGAAAAAGTGGGCGAAGGATATTTACAGACACTTCTCTAAAGGAGACATTTATGCAGCCAACAAGCATTTGAAGAAAAGCTCATCATCACTTGTCATTAGAGAAATGTCAATCAAAACCACACTGAGATACCATCTCACACCTGTTAGAACAGTGATCTTTAAAGAATAAGGAGACAACAGATGCTGAAGAGGATGTGGAGAAATAGGAATGCTTTTACACTCTTGGTGGGAGTGTAAATTAATTCAACCATTGTGGAAGACAGCGTGGCTATTCCTCAAGGATCTACAACTAGAAATACCATTTGGCCCAGCAATCCCATTACTGGGTATATGCCCAAAAGATTATAAATTATTCTGTTATAATGGCACATGCACACATATTTATTGTGGCACTGTTCACAGAAGTAAAGACGTGGAACCAACCCAAATGCCCATCAATGATACACTGGATAAAGAAAACCTGGATAAGAAAATGCATATATACACCATGGAATACTATGCAGCCATAGAAAACAATGAGTTCTTGTCACTTGCAGGGATATTCATGAAGCTGAAAACCATCATTCTCAGCAAACTGACACAAGAACAGAAAATCAAACACCAAATGTTCTCATTCATAAGTGGGTGTTGAACAATGAGAATGTATGGGCACAGGGAGGGGAACATCACACACCAGGGCCTGTGGGGAGCAGGGGAGAGCTATGGGGGGAATAGCAGGAGGTGGGAGGTTAGGGGTGGGATAGCATTAGGAGAAACACCTAATGTAGATGATGGGGTGAGGGATGCAGCCAATCACCATCACGTGTATACCTATGTAACAAACCCGCACGTTCTGCACATGTACCCCAGAACTTAAAGTATAATAATAATAGGAAAAAAAAGAATCCCATCAGGTCCGTTTAGCCAGAATCCCCCCAGATGTTTCCTCTGAAGAGGTTTCCCATTCACTGAGCCCACCCTGCTCTCTGGCCATCAATTCCCACTTGCCATTGCTGAATTCAGAGTGAGCACAATCTTTCTCCCCAGCTGCTGTGGCTCTGGTCAGACGCTGCCCCCCACCTTAAAGTCTTACTGTCTTTCACACGCCGTCAATATAGTTTTAGCAGATCCACCACCTCCTAGCTGTGTGACCTTAGGCAAGTTATCTGACATGTCTGGGCCTCAGGATCCTCATCTGAAAAATGAGATGATTTCCACTCTATTGGATTACTGGAAACTCAATGAAAGAACTTCAACAAAGCATCAGGCCCAGAGCCTGGTGCCCACACAGCCTCGATAGATGGTGGTTCCCTTCTCAGGCCATCTCAGAGGCTGCCTCCTGGCCTCACAGGTTTCAGTCATCAACAGGTAGATTCCCAAACATCTAGAATGTACAGACCGCCCATGGGCCTATATTCCTCCAGACCTTACAGGGCTGATTCGAGTTCATTTTATTATTCATCAGGCGACATATAAACTCTTTGTAATTATTGCTGCTTTCAATTATAAAATAAAGACACGTTTACTAATTAAGGCTAAACAAAACTACAAAACCAATAAAACTCCAATGAATAGCATTAATTTAAAACAGTGGATGATGTTTTGCAGACACCAAATGGGCATCTAAGGTGAGGAAGGGGCAGCCACTAGGATCCAGGTCCTCTGGAGCTCAGCACCTGTTCCGGGTGTCAAGTAGTGACTCGGCTCCCCTCTGCTTACCACCCAGGCCCTGTGATGCCTGTCAGCACATTTCCCCATCCGTCTGGGGTAAAGCAGCACTGACCCCTGGGCACTGATACAATCTGCAGTCCTCAGGCCCTTTTCCCTCCCTCTCTTCCAAATGCTCCAGGATTTGCTTACCTTGATTTTCAACTATGTTCATTAAAATGAAAACAGGCTGGGCGCGGTGGCTCATGCTTTTAATCTCAGCAATTTTGGAGGCCGAGGCGGGCAGATCATCACTTGAGGTCAGGAGTTGAAGACCAGCCTGGCCAACATGGTGAAGCCTCATCTCTACTAAGAATACAAAAATTAGGTGGGTTGCAGTGGCCCAGGCCTGTAATCCCAGCATTTTGGGAGGCCAAGGTGGGCGGATCACCAGGTCAGGAGTTCGAGACCAGTCTGGCCAACATAGTGAATCCCCATCTCTACTAAAAATACAAAAACTTGGCCGGGCATGGTGGCTCACACCTGTAATTCTAGCACTTAGGGAGGCCAAGGTGGGTGGATCACAGGGTCAGGAATTCAAGACCAGCCTGGCCAAGGTAGTGAAATCCTGTCTCTACTAAAAAAGGAAAATTAGCTCAGCATGGTGGCAAGCATCTCTAATCTCAGCTACTCAGGAGGCTGAGAGAGGAGAATCACCTCAACCCCGGCAGATGGAAGTTGCAGTGAGCCAGGATTGTGTGCCACTGCACTCCCCACTGGATGACAGAGTGAGCCTCTGTCTCAAACAAACAAACAAAAAAATATGTATATATATATATATATAATTAGCCAGGCATGGTGCTGAGCACCTATAATACCAGCCACTCAGAAGACTGAGGCAGGAGAATTGGTTGAACCCAGGAGGCGGAGGTTGCAATGAGCTGAGATGGCACCACTGCACTCCAGGCCGGAGGACAGTGCAAGACTCCACTTCAAAAAAAAGGAAAAAAAAAAAAGAACAAAAAGAAAAAAATTAGCTGGGGATGGTGGCACACACCTGTAATCCCAGCTACTTGCACCTGTAATCCCAGCTACTCGGCAGCCTGAGGCAGAAGAATCACTTGAACCTGCGAGGCACAGGTTGTAATGAGGCAAGATCATGACACTGTACTCCAGCCTGGGAGACAGTAGTAAAACATGTCTCAAAAAATTATAATACATAAATAAAATGAAAACATAAAATGTTTTAAATTCTTCCAGAGACAGCTAAGAACTCTCCTCCCCACCATGTATCTGTGGTTCCACATTTGGGAAGCACTAAACCAGTACAGTTGGGTGTGGATTCTTTTACCTGATTAGTATTTGCATCCACCGTCAGAGCAGGGCGCAGAGAGAAGGTGAAGGAGGTGACAAGCACTCCAGGACTGGGGGCACAGTGACACAGGATGGGTTCCAGAGGAGGAGGTGAGGCGGCCCTGTGGTGCAGGGCAGCAGGAGCCTAGCACACTGTGGAAAGGGGTGGTCTCAGATGAAGCCAGGGGACCACAGAAGCATCACTGCCAGCCTGTCCTGGTCCGGGGAAGGCCAGAGCACCAGGCATTAGCGGGTCCTCACTGAGGATGTAGATAGCCTTGAGGGCCACAAGAATGAGTGTTCACCCTACTCGGTACTAGCGTGTGCTATGCTCTGTTCTCTCATAAGGAAATTGACACTGTTCCCCGGGGTTTCAAGTGCAGACGCTGAGGCCCTGTAAGGTTAACCACCTGGGCCGGGTCACAGCAGCCAGGGACGCTACCTGATTTGAAAGTGAGCTACCTCTAGAGCCCACTCTCAGCCTGCCTGCAGAGAAGGCCATGGGTCTCCACGCTGGGCCTTGAATCCCTCCTGCGTGAGCTGTTCGGCCCCCAACTCTGCTGCTGCCGCCCAGACCTTCCCAGCTCCTTCCCTCTCCCCAGTACAGAGAGCCTGGGCCTGATCCGAGGCAGCTGAGGCCATGAGCAGTGAGTCATCTAGATGCTCAAATACTGAAATAACACCAGGATGGTAATAAATGCCCCGATGTACTGCTTGCCCCAATGCCCTGAAACCCCGTCACCGCTCCAGCTCAGCTCCCTGAAGGACCTCTGGCCCTTCCAACAGTCCAGCCAATAAAGGGTTCATGTCAGGCCCAGCAGGGAGTCTTAGGAAGCCACTCTAAGCTGGGGCCTGGCTCCTGTCCGCTTTCAATATCCCCCCTGTTCTAGGAGGCCTGGGGAGCAGGGACCTGAAGTCTGGCTGAACTCCCAGCCTGCTCAGCCCCCAGGGAAGGTGGCACCCCCTTTGGCCCCCCCACAAGAGAGGGCACCAAGCACAGCAGCTGCCTCCAGGCCATTGTTAAGCCAGGGACCAGGGCACCCAGGGACAACAAGAGATGAGCCTAGAGGACCTGGTACTGTCTTCACCCTCAAACACATTCCCAGGCCCTGTACCTGTGGAGGCAGGAGGTCAAGCTAGAGAGGAGCAGAATCTGGTCCAACCAAGGGAGTCTCAGTCAGGTGGGGCCCCCAGAATGTGCCAGGAGCTCTGACGGTGTCTGTGGGCACAGGGAAGACTCCAACAGGAATGGAGGCAGAACAGCAGAGCCAGAGATGGCCGGAATGGATTCTTGAAGATGAACAGGTGTTCTGCATGAAGGTAGAGGTGACGGAGGAGGGAGAAAGGGGCCGCAGCTGGGAGGCAGAGCTGACCTCCTCCACCTGAGGCTGAGAGAGCAGCTGGGGCTGGCTGCAGTCAGGGGACTGAAGAAGGTTGGAGTGGCCTACAGGGGCAGGTCACAGAGGGCCCAGACCCAAACTGGGGCCCTGGGACATTAAGATGAAGGTCACTGAGAGCAGCCAGGTGATGACGGGGGCCTTGTGCTTTGGAATTGTCCCTACACAAGTCCTCTTGCAGGTGGGAGGGAGGACAGGCTGCACTGAGGAGCAGAACCCTGTGCGTCCCTGCACAAAAGCTGGAGGCAGGGATGAAGAAGGTTGGGCCAGAGCCAGCAGCAGCATCCCCTCCTGTCCCCTGCACAGGGAGGGCGGTGGGGCTGCCTCTCCCTGCAGCCTCTGCCTCTCTCCTCCCCACTCCCCTTCTTGCAGAGATCACGTGTGACTTCACATCTCCTGGGGTGTGGAGGGCTCTGTTGTGGGCTCCAAGGGGAGGGGCCCACTGGGGCCAGGGAGTGGCCCTGAACCATCCCTAGCTTGAGTTTAGGTGTTGGGTGCCAGGCAGGCTGATTTTTATGGAAACCTGCTGCCCACTGCAGGACGGTTCTAGAACTACATCTGCTCAGGGGCCCTCGGTCTCAGAGAGTGGGAGCTGATCCCAAAACACAGTGTGGGCCCCAGTGCCACCCTCACATCATGACAGCTGCCCAGCACACCCAGCGTGCATCTTGGGGACCTCACTTTTCCCCGCCCAGCCTGGCGAGGAGCTGTGAGTATCTGTTTGTAGTTGAGGCTTGGCCAGAGGGAGAGAAGGCACCCGAGAACACCAGCTGGGAAGGGACGGAACCAAGGTTCAAATCCAAGTCTGTGCAGCCATGGTCGGCACCCTCCCACTGGCCCACGTGCCTTCCTGACCTCTCATCCTCATCGCCAGGGCTCGGCAGTCTGAATAGGGGTTGTAGTTTGACCAGATCCAGGATTTTCATTACCCCAACCCTCTCTGTCTCACTGTTTTTTCCCTGGCACTCATGTGACGTTTGTCCTCTGTTTCCTTCTCTAGGGCCTGTCCCCCTCACTCCAGCTAGAGTATCAACTCCAAGGGAACAGAAGTCTTATCCTCCTAGTTCACTGTGCGGGTCCAGTTCCTGGAGCAGAGCTAGCCCAAAGGAGGGTCGTGAGACCTGGGTCAAGGACAACGTTATCTCCCATAACTGCCTGCTTCCAGCAATGTCTCCCCCATGAGACTGTGAGCTCCTCCAGATGGTTCCGGTACCTGCTGGGCCTTCCTTCTGGGGCTTCGTCTCCCCATAGAGCAAGCAGTGGCTTTCCATGAGGTAGCTCTCTTGTCACACAGGCTCTGGAGTACTGAGCCCAATGCTAAGGTACTGAGTTCTGGAGGTACTGGGCCCAATGCTGAGCTGAGCCTGCTCTCCAGGCCCGGCAATTCTGTCCTTGGCCTCCCTCAGCCCGTCCAGCTGCCCTCTGATTCAGCCTTCTCCACCCACTCCCCAGCCAAGGACTGAGTGCTGTGTCTTCCAGCTAGCCCTTACAGTTACACACCTTCTCCTTTTCCACTGTGCACACTCTTACTTAAAACCCACATGAACCCAAGAAGCTGCCTCCTTCATTTGCACGTGAAGATGCAAGGTGATCACCCAACTGAACACTGGGAGGGACCACGTGGGGGCAGTGCACTGACCCCAGAGGCCCCTTTACAGCCCACCAGGCCCTGAGACCACCACGGTACCTGTGGTTAACAGGCGCTGGGTTTTAGCGACAATTCCTTTTTAGGTCACTAAGGAAATTAAGAGGTCAAGTGTGATGCTCTGTAAGTGGATATTGTTCTGCCCATCTTCAAGGTAAGAAGACTTTAGGCCACGGACTTGCCCATGTTCCCACACAAACCCAGAGAGCAGGAGGCTCAAGGCAAAACCAGGGGGCCTGACCACATTGTCATCCATCACGTCATATGGCTGCAGAACTGACCAGGATATCCCTAAGATGGCAAGCCTGGGGGAGGTTCCTACCAGCAGCAGCGGCAAACTCCTCAATTAGTGTCCAGGTTTCTGCAGGATGGAACTTTCATTCAGTCTAGCTGTGCTTCCTTCTCCTCATCACTCCCTTACTAATCAGAACAAAGTCTTGGTAGGCTGGGAGACCAAATGAGTCCCGTAAGAGATGATGGAAAGGACCGGTGCAGGGGCTTGAATTAAGGTGAAGCCTTACGTCAGAGCACGTCCTGCTCCTTGAAAAGCCACAGGTTGGAATCTGGAGCTGACTCTGGTCTGGCAAACTGCAGGGATTTGGGTTTCAGTAAGTGACCTTTCTGTTGGCACTAGTTGAGGAGGGCTTGCCATGATGTCAAGCCTTCGAGGCCCCACCAAGGAGGAGGGAGGAGAGAGGAGGGAGGATCTGGGCAGCCGCTTCCAGTAAAAGGCAGGCATTTTGGCAGCTGGCAGTTTTGAAGTCTTGTTGCTATTGTAAATCATAATCAGCTGATTATTGCAGTACTTATTCTTAAAATTTCCCCCAATTGTTCCAGCTGAGTCCTGAGTTACAATATGATTGTGAGTTGTTTCTTTATGCGCATGAAGAGCCCTCAGCTTTTCTTCATCTTTCTCAATAACTACGTGAACTAGAAACCCCATCCTCCTGCTCCAACACAGGCCAGGACTGGCAAGGACTGCCATGGTCTGCTGCAGACTGCTGCATCCAAGTCCCCTGGCCTGACAGCAGAGTCACCGGAGTTGACCCTTAGCTCTGAGTAGACACATGGGCTTCTTTGGTATCAAGACTTAAGAGATTAACAGGGATTTAATTTGGTCTCAGAGTCACCAAGACATGAGCAAAAACTGTGGATCTGGGAAACTTCAAGCCCTATTCAGACAGAGTTCTCCACCTGCAGGCTGTGCCACCCTTCCTCTGTCTGGGTTGCACCAGAGCTGGGCCTGCCAGGTGCCAGAATGCTAGAGCTAATGTTTCTTTCAGTTTTTCCATTATAAAATGCCACCTCCCCATAAATATACATCCTCTATTTGTACTGTTATAAAAAATATATATTAAACATTTGTACTTTGTAATAAAAAATATACACCCTCTGTTTGTAATCTGCTATACAAAATATACAAACTCACAAAATAGTCTTTTATAAAATAGTCTTTTATAAAAAATATAAACCCTCTACTTGCACTCTATTAAAAAAATATATACATCCTCTATTTGTACTTGGTGATAAAAATATACACACTAACAAATTAGTCTTTTATAAAAAATATAAACCCTCTATTTGTACAATGTTATAAAAATATACACCCTGTCTTTCTTCTCTGTTACAAAAAATATACAACCTCTATTTATAGTCTGTTTTAAAAAATATACACTCTCTATTTTACTGTTATAAAAAATGTACACCCTCTTTGCACTCTGTTATACAAAATAAACACACTCACAAAATAGTCTTTTATAAATAAGTTAAATGCTCTATTTGTACTCTGTTAAAAAATTATACACCATCTATTTGTACTGTTATAAAAAAATACACCCTCTATTTGTATTGTCTTATAAAAAAAACACACACAAAATAGTCTTTTATAAAAAATATAAACCCTTTATTTGTACCCTGCTATAAAAAATACACACCCTCTCTTTGTACTGTGTTATATAAATATACCCCTTCTATTTCTACTTTGTAAAAAAATATACACCCTCTATTTGTACTCTATTATAAAAAATATACACCGTCTCTTTTTACTCTGTTATACAAAACACACACACTCACAAAATAGTTTGTTATAAAAAATATACATCCTCTACTTGTACTCTGTTGTAAAATAAATACACCCTATATTTCTACTCTGTTATAAAATATATACATCCTCTATTTGTACTCTGTTTTAAGAAATATGCACCCTCTATTTTTCTCTCTTATACAAAATACACACACTAAAAAAATTGTCTTGTGAAAACTATGATGTTCTACTTTTACTTTCTTTTAAAATCAATACAACCTCTATTTCTACTCTGTTATAAAAAATATATACACCCTTTTTACACCAGCATAAAAATTATACACCTTCAATTTGTACTCTGTTATAGAAAATATACACCCTCTACTTGTACTGGGTTTAAAATAAATACACCCCCTATCTCTACTCTGTTCTAAAAAATATACACCCTCTATTTATACTCTGCTATAAAATTATATGTCATTTATATTTACTATGTTATTCAAAATACACACACCCACAAATTAGTCTCTTATAAAAACTATACACAATCTACTTGTACTTTGTTTTAAAATAAATACACCCTCAATTTCTACTCTGTTATAAAAAATATACACCCTCTATTTCTGCTTTGTTATAAAAAATATATACCCCATATCTTTACTCTGTTATGCAAAACACACACACGCACAAAATAGTCTGTTTTAAAATATATACATACTCTAATTCTACTGTTATAATATATATATATACCCTGTATTTTTACTCTGTTATAAAAAACATACACCTTCTATTTGTACTCTGTAATAAGAAACATATAGCCTCTATTTTTATTCTGTTATAAAAATATACACCCTCTATTTGTACTCTGTTATAAAAAATATACCTCTTCCATTTCTAGTCTGTAATAAAAAATATAAACCCTCTGTTTGTACTCTGTTAGAAAAAATATTCACCCTCTATTTTTCCTCTGTTATACAAAATACACACACTCGCAAAATAGTCTGCCATAAAAAATATACACCCTATGCTTCTACTCTCTTTTAGAATAAATACACTGTCTATTTCTACTCTGTTATAAAAAAATACACCCCCTATTTATACTCTGTTAGAGAAAATATGTACCCTCTATTTTTAGTCTGTTATAAAATATATACATCCTATATTTTTACTGTGTTTTAAGAAATATACACCCTCTATTTTACTCTGTTATATGTAATACACACATTGAGAAAATAGTCTGTTATAAAAAATATATACTCTCTATTGTACTCTGTTTTAAAATAAATACACCCTCTATTTCTATTGTCTTATAAGAAATGTACACCCTCTATTTATACTCTGTTACAAAACATATATACCCTCTACTATTACTCTGTTATACAAAATGCACACACTCACAAAATAGTCTGTTACAAAAAATGTACACAATGTACTTGTACTCTGTTTTAAAATAAATACACGCTCTATTTCTACTCTCTTATAAAAAATGTATACCCTCTGTTGCTACAAATTTGTAAAATATATATACCCTGTATTTTTACTCTGTTATAAAATATATGCACCCTGTATTTGTACTCTGTAATAAAAAATATACACCCTCTATTTTTACTCTGTTGTAAAAAATATACACCCTCTCTTTGTACTCTCTTTTATAAAATATACCCCTTCTTTTTTTACTCTGTAATAAAAAATATACACCCTCTACTTTTACTCTGTTATACAAAATAAACACACTCAAAAAATTGTCTGTTATGAAAAACATACACCCGTTCTTGTGCTATATTTTATAATAAATACAACCATTATTTTACTCTGTTAGAAAAATTATACACTCTCTATTGTTCTGCGTTATAAAAAATATACACACTCACAAAATAGTGTTTTATAAATAATATAAAACCTCTATTTCTACTCAATTATAAAAAATATACAAACTCTATTTGTACTTGGAGTTAAATAATATACCCACTCACAAAACAGTCATTTTCAAAAAAACACAAACCCTCTCTTTGTACTCTGTTATATAAAATATACACCCTCCATTTGCACTCTGTTGTGAAAAATGCACACTCACAAATAGTCTTCCATAAAAAATATGTACCCTCTATTTGTACTCTGTTATTTAAAAAATACACACACAAAATAGTGTCTTATTGTAAATAAAAACCCTCTAATTGTACTATGTTATAAAACATATACACCCTCTATTTGTACTCTGCTATTAAAAAAATACACACACATAAAATAGTCTTTTATAAAAAAGAGAAAGCATCTATTTGTACCCTGTATTAGAAAATATACACCCTCTATTTGTAGTCTGTTATAAAAGATATACACTCTCTAATTTTACACTCTTATAAAAACTGCACACACTCAGAGAAGTCTTTTATAAAAAATATTAACCATCTATCTGTACTCTGTTATAAAAAATATACACACTCACAATATTGTGTTTTATAAAATACACTCTATTTTTACTCTGTTACATAAAATATAAAGCCACTGTTTGTACTATTATAAAAAATATACACACTCAATAATTAGTCTTCTATAAAAAAATACACTCTCTATTTGTACTCTGTTATAAAATATATACACCCTCTATTTGTACTCTGTTATAAAAAACATACACTTTCTATTTGTACTCTGGTATTAAAAATATACAAACAAAAATTTGTATTTTATAGAACATATAAGACGTCTGTTTTTACTTTGTTATAAAAAATATACACCCTCTAATTGGACCTGGTTATAATATATATATACACTCACACTATACACTTGTATAAAAATATAAACCCTCTATTTGAACTCTGTTACAAAAAATATACACCCTCTATTTGTACTCTATTATAAAAAATGTAAACCCTCTATTTTTACTCTGTTTTAAAAATATACACCATGACTTGAACTGATTTAACCAAAATACACACCCTCTATTTGTACTGTTATAAAAAATATATATACACACTCACAAAGTAGTCATTTATAAAAAATATAAATCCTCTATTTGTACTCTGTTGTGAAAAATATACGGCCTCTAATTTTACTGTGTTATAAAAAACACACACCTTCTATTTGTACTCTGTTTTAAAAAATACACAGTCTCTGTTTTTACTCTGTTATATAAAATATACACCTTCATCCCTATCTACTCTGTTATTAAAAAACATACACCCTCACAAAATAGTCTGTTATAAATAATATAAACCCTCTTTTTATTCTTTATAAAACATATACATACACACTCTAATAGTAATCTGTTATTAAAAAAATATATACATTCTATTTGTACAGTGTTATAAAATATACACCCTCTATTTTACTCTGTTATAAAATATATATGCTCTATGTTTTTACTGTGTTATATAATATATACACACTCCTTTTACTCTGCTGTAAAAATACACACTCATCAAAGGTGTGATATAAAAAATATAAATCTTCTATTTCTACTCTTTTATAATAAATATAAATCCTCTATTTGTATGCAGTTTTAAAAAATATGCACCCTCTAACTTTACTCTGGTATAAAATATACATCCTCTATTTGTACTGTTATTAAAAATATAAATCCTGGCTGGGCGCAGTGGCTCACACCTGTAATCCCAGCACTTTGGGAGGCCGAGGCGGGTGGATCATGAGGTCAAGGATCGAGACCATCCTGGTCAACATGGTGAAACCCCGTCTCTACTAAAAATACAAAAATAAGCTGGGCATGATGGCACATGCCTGTAGTCCCAGCTACTCGGGAGGCTGAGGCAGGAGAATTGCTTGAACCCAGGAGGCGGAGGTTGCAGTGAGCCGAGATTGCACCATTGCACTCCAGCCTGGGTAACAAGAGCAAAACTCCGTCTCAAAAATAATAATTATATATATATATATATATATATATAAAATATTATTTATATATATATATATATACCGTGTATTTGTACAATGTTATAAAAAATATACACCCTATATTTGTACTGTTATACAAAATATACCTTTTCTATTTATACTCTGTTACATAAAATATACACACTCACAAATTAGCCTGTTATAAAAAACATAAACCTGCTATATGTACTTTTATAAAAATTATACACTATTTTTCTCTGTTATACAAAATATACACCATCTATTTGCTCTCTCTTATAAAAAATATACACCTCTGTTTGACTATGTAATAAAATACAGACACCCTCTATTTCTACTCTTATGTAGTATATACACTCTCACAAATTTCTCTGTCATAAAAAGTATACACTCTCTCTTTGTACTATGTTATAAAAAATATACACACTCGCAAACTACTCTGTTATAAAGAATATATACACCCTTTATATATACTCTGCTTTAAAATAAATAAAAACTCTTCTGCTACTCTGTTATAAAAAATAAAAACCCTCTATTTCTACTATGTTATAAAATATATAAACCCACAATTTGTATTCTGTTATCAAAAATATACACCCTCTATTTCTACTCTGTTATATAAACTATACATGCTCAATTTGTACTCTGTTATAAAATACATACACCCTCTAAATATATTCTGCATTAAAATAAACACTCTTATGCTACTCTGCTATAAAAAATATAAACCCTCTATTTTTACTGTTATAAAATGTATACACACTCAATTTGTACTCTGTTATAAAAAATATACACCCTCAATATCTACTCTGTTATAAGAAATATACACCCTCAATTTGTACTCTATTATAAATATACACTCTATAAATATAATCTGCTTTAAAATAAATAAACACTCTTCTGCTACTCTGTTATAAAAAATAAACACGCTCTATTTCTACTCTATTATAAAAATATACACCCTTAATTTGCACACTGTTGTAGAAAATATACACTCTCTAAATATACTCTGCTTTAAAATAAATACTTTTGCTACTCTGTTATGAAAAATATAAACCCTCTATTTATACTGTTATGAAAAATATATACCCTCAATTTGTACTCTATTATAAAAAATATACACCCTCTATATATACTCTACTTTAAAATAAATAAACACTCTTATGCTAATCTGTTAAGAAATATATAAATCCTCTATTTCTACTCTGTTATAAAATATATACACCCTCAATTTGTACTCTGTTATAAAAAATATACACACTCTAAATATACTCTGTTTTGAAATAAATAAAAACACATCTGCTACTGTTATAAAAAACATAAACCTTGTATTACTACTCTGTTATAAAAAATATACACCCTCTATTTCAACTCTGTTATAAAATATATACACCCTCAATGTGTACTCTTTTATAAAATATATACACCCTCCATTTCTACTCTGTTATAAAAAATACACACAGTCTAAGTATACTCTGCTTTAAAATAAATAAACACTCTTCTGTTATTCTGTAATAAAAAAATATGCACCCTGTATTTCTACTCTGTTATAAAAAATATATACCCAAAATTTGTACCCTGTTATAAAAAATATACACTCTCAATTAGTTCTCTGCTATAAAAAATATACAAACTCTATTTCTACTCTTATAAAAATATAATCCCTCTATTTCTACTATGTTATAAAAAATATACACCCTCTAAATAAACTGTGCTTTAAAATAAATAAACTCTCCTCTGCTACTCTGTTATAAAATATATAAACCCTCTATTTCTACTCTGTTATAAAAAATATACACCCTCAAATTGCACTCTGTTATAAAAAAATATACAACCTCTATATATACTCTGCTTTAAAATAAATAAACACTCTTCTGCTAATCTGTTATATATAAACCCTCTATTTGTACTCTGTTAAAAACTATATACACCCTCAATTTGTACTCTGTTTTAAAAAAATATACGTGCTCTAAATGTACTCTGCTTTAAAATAAATAAACACAATTCTGCTACTATGTTATAAAAAACATAAACCCTCTATTACTACTCTGTTATAAAATATATACACCCTCTATTTCTAGTCTGTTATAAAATATATACACCCTCAATTTGTGCTCCGTTATAAAATATATACAACCTCCATTTCTACTCTGTTATAAAAAATATACCCCCTCTAAGTATACTCTGCTTTAAAATAAACAAACACTCTTCTGCTACTCCATTATAATAAATATGCACCCTGTATTTCTACTCTGTTATAAAATGTATACACTCTCAATTTTTACTCTGTTATAAATAATATTCACCCTCTATTTCTACTCTGTTATAAAAAATATACAACCTCTAAATATACTCTGCTTTAAAAAAATAAACATTCTTCTGCTACTCTGTTGTAAAAAATACACACCCTCTATTTCTAATCTGTTATTAGAAATATAAAACTTCAATTTGTACTCTGTTATAAAATATATACACCCTCTAAATATACTCTGCCTCAAAATAAATAAACACTCTTTTTCTGCTCTGTTATAAAAATATAAATCCTCTATTTCTACTCTGTAATAAAAAATATACACCCTAAATTTGTATTCAGTTATAAAAAATGTACACTCTCTAAATATACTCTGCTTTAAAATAAATAAAAGCCCTTCTGCTACTCTGTTATAAAAATATAAACCCTCTATTTCTATTGTTATAAATAATATACACCCTCTATTTCTACTCTGTTATAAATAATATAAACTCTCAATGTCTACTCTGTTATAAAATATATACAGCCTCTATATATACTCTACTTTAAAATAAATAAGCACTCCTCTGCTACTGTGTTATGAAAAATATAAACTCTCTTTTTCAACTCTGTTGTAAAATATATACACCCTCAATTTTTACTGCGCCATAAAATATATACAACATCTAGTTATACTGTGCTTTAAAATAAACACTCTTCTGCTACTCTGTTATAAAAAATATACACCCCTATTTCTACTCTGTTATAAAATATATACAGCCTCAATTTGTACTCTGTTATAAAAAATATAGGCCCTCTATTTCTACCTTGTTATAAAAATATACATATTCAAATTTTACTCTGTTATGAAAAATATACACCCTCTAAATATACTGTGCTTTAAAATAAACACTTCTGCTACTCTGTTATAAAAAACTATAAACTCTATATTTCTACTCTGTTATAAATAATATACACCCTCAGTTTGTACTCTGCTATAAAAAATATACACCCTCTAAATATACTCTGCTATAAACTAAATAAACACCATTCTGCTACTCGGTTATGGAAAATATAAACACTCTATTTCTACTCAGTTATAAAAAAATACACCCTCAATTTGTACTATGTTATAAAAAATATACACACTCTAAATATTCTCTGCTTTAAAATAAATAAACACTCTTCTCCTACTCTGTTGTAAAAAATATACACCCTCTATTTCTACTCTGTTATAAAAAATATACACCCTCAATTTGTACTCTGTTATATAAAAGATACATCCTCTATTTATACTGTTATAAAATATATACAACCTCAATTTGTACTCTGTTATAAAAAATATACGTCCTCTAAATATACTGTAATTCTAAATAAATAAACACTCTTCTGCTACTCTGTTATAAAAAATATAAACCTGCTATATCTACTCTGTTATAAAAAATATACACCCTGTAAATATACCCTGCTTTAAAATAAATAACCAATCTTCTACTACTCTGTTATAAAAAATATACACCTTACATTTCCACTCTGTTTTTAAAAACAAACATTGTCTATTTCAACTTTGTTATAAAAAATGTACAGACATAATTTCTAATAATATAAAAAATATACACCCTCTAAATATACTCTGTTTTAAAATAAATAAACACTCGTCTGCTACTCTATTATAAGAAATATACAACCTCTATTTCTACTCTGTTATAAAAATATACACCCTCGATTTGTACTCTGTTATAAAAATATACACCCTCTAAATATACTCTGCTTCAAAATAAATAAACACTCTTCTTCAACTCTGTTATAAAAAAATATAAACCCTCTAATTCTCCACTGTTAAAAAATTATACACCCTCAATTTTACTCTGTTATAAAAAATATACATCCTCTATTTTTACTCTGTTATAATATATATACATTCTCAATTTTTACTCTGTTTAAAAAATGTACACCCCATAAATATACTGTTTTAATATAAATACTCTGCTGCTACTCTGATATAAAAAAATATAAACCCTCTATTTCTATTCTGTTATAAAAAATATACACCCTCAATTTGTACTCTGTTATAAAAAATATACACCCTCTATTTCTACTCTGTTATAAAATATATACCACCTGAATTTTTATTCTGTTATAAAAAAACACCCTATAATTATACTCTGTTTTTAAATAAATAAACACTCTTCTGCTACTCTGTTATAAAAATTATAAACCCTCTATTTCTACACAGTTATGAAATATATACACCATCTATTTCTACTCTGTTATAAAAAATACACACCCTCAATTTGTACTCTGCTATAAAAAAATACACCCTCTAAATATACTCTGATTTAAAATAAATAAACTCTCTTCTTCTACTCCGTTATAAAAAATATAAACCCTCTATTTCTACACTGTTATAAAAAATATACACCCTCTATTTCTACTCTTTTTTAAAATATATACACCCTCAATTTGTACTTCTTTATAAAAAATATACACCCTCAAAATATACTCTGCTTTAAAATAAATAAACACTCTTCTGCTACTCTGCTTTAAAAATACAAACCCTCTATTTCTACTCTGTTATAAAATATATACACCCTCAATATCTCCTCTGTTATAAAAAAAGTTACACCCTCAATTTCTACTGTTATAAAATATATACACCCGCAATTTGTACTCTGTTATAAAAAATACACACCCTCTAAATATACTATGCTTTGAAATAAATAAACACTGTGCTGCTACTCTGTTATAAAAATTATACACCCTCTATTTCTACTCTGTTATAAAAAATATACACCATCAATTTGTACTCTGTTATAAAAAATATACACTCTCAAAATATACTCTGCTTTAAAATAAATAAACCTTCTTGTGATTCTCTGTTATAAAAAATATACACTCTCTATTTCTCCTTTGTTATAAAAAATATACACAATCAATTTGTACTCTGTTATAATAAATACACACCCTCTAAATATCCTCTGCTTTAAAATAAATAAACACACTTCTGCTACTCTGTTATAAAACATATACACCCTCTAAATATCCTCTGCTTTAAAATAAATAAACACACTTCTGCTACTCTGTTATAAAACATATACACCCTCTAAATATACTATGCTTTAAAATAAATAAACACTCTTCTGCTACTCTGTTATAAAAAATATAAACCCTCTATTTCTACCCTGTTAGAAAACATATACATTCTCAATTTGTACTCTGTTATAAAAAATATACACCCTCTATTTCTACTCCCTTATAAAATATATACACCCTCAATTTGTACTCTGTTTTAAAAAATATACACCCTCTAATTATACTCTGTTTTAACATAAATAATCACTCTGCTCTAACACTGATATAAAAAATATAAACACTCTATTTCTATTCTCTTATAAAGAATATTTACCCTTAATTTGTACTCTGTTATAAAAAATATACACCATCTATTTCTACTCTGTTATAAAATATATAGAACCTGACTTTGTTCTCTGTTATAAAAAATATATACCCTGTAAATTTACTACGCTTTAAATAAATAAACACTCTTCTGCTACTCTGCTATAAAAATTATAAACCCTCTATTTCTACACCATTATAAAAACTATACACCATCTATTTCTACTCTATTATAAAAAATATGCACCCTCAGTTGGTACTCTGTTATACAATATATACACCCTCCTATTATACCGTGCTTTAAAATAAATAAACACTCTTCCTCTACTCTGCTGTAAAAGTTATAAACCCTCTATTTCTACACAGTTATAAAAAATATACACCATCTATTTCTACTCTATTATATAAAATATACACCAGTTGGTACTCTGTTATACAATATATACACCCTCCTATTATACTGTGCTTTAAAATAAGTAAACACTCTTATGCTATTCTGTTATAAAAAAATATACACCCTCTATTTCTACTCTGTTATAAAAAATATGAAACCTCAGTTTTTACTCTGTTATAAAAAATATACACCCTCTAAATATACTCTGCTTTAAAATAAATAAACACTCTTCTACTACTCTGTTATAAAAAATATACACCCTCTATTTCTACTCTGTTATAAAAAATATACACCCTCACATTTTACCCTGTTATAAATAATATACACCCTCTAAATATACTCTGCTTTAAAATAAATAAACACTGTTCTGCTGCTCTGTTATAAAAACTATAAACAGTCTATTTCAACTCTGTTATACAAAATATACACTCTCTAATTCTACTCTGTTATAAAAAATATACACACTCAAATTGTACTCTGTTGTAAAAAGTATAAACCCCCTAAATATACTCTGCTTTAAAATAAACAAGCACTCTTCTGCTACTGTTATAAAAAATATACCCTCTATTTCTACTCTGTTTTAAAAAATATACACCCTCAATTTGTACTCTGTTGTAAAATATATACACCCTCTAAATATCCTCTGCTTAAAAATAAACACTCTTCTTCTACTGCATTATAAAATATATACACCCTCAAATTGCACTCTGTTATAAAATACATACACTCTGTAACTATACTCTGCTTTAAAATAAACATTCTTCTGCTACTCTGTTTTAAAAAATATAAACCCTCTATTTCTACTCTGTTACAAATAATATACACATTCAATTTGTACCCTGTTATAAAAAAATATACACAAATTGTACACTGTTATAAAAAATATACACCCTCTAAATATACTCTGCTTTAAAATAAATAACCACTATTCTGCTACTCTGTTATTAAAAATATAAAAAATCTATTCTACACTGTTATAAAAATATACACTGTATAAATATACTCTGCTTTAAAATAAACACTCTACTGCTACTGTTGTAAAAAATATACACCCTGTATTTCTACTCTGTTATAAAAATGTACACCCTCAATTTGTACTCTGTTATAAAAAATATACACCCTCTAAAGATACTCTGCTTTAAAATAAATAAAGCCTCTTCTGCTACTCTGTGATAAAATATATACACCCTCAATTTTTACTCTGTTATAAAAAATATACACACTCTAAATATACTCTGCTTTAAAATAAATAAAGCCTCTTCCGCTACTCTGTGATAAAATATATACACCCTCAATTTGTACTCTGTTATAAAAAATATACACACTCTAAATATACTCTGCTTTAAAATAAATAAACACTCTTCTGCTACTCTGTTATACAAAATATAAACCTTCTATTTTTACTGTGATTTTAAAAATATAGACCCTCTAATTCTACTCTGTTATAAAAAATAAACACCCTCTACTTGAACTACGTAATAAAAAATATACACCTTCTATTTCTGCTCTGTTATAAAAAAATATACAGCCTGTAAATATATTTTGCTTTAAAATAAACACACTTCTGCTATTCTGTTATAAAAAATATACACACTCTATTTGTACTCCATTATAAAATACATACACCCTAATTTCTGCAGTTATAGAAAATACGCAGAATCTAAATATTCTCTGCTTTAAAATAAACATTCTTCTACTGCTCTGTTATAAAAAATATAAACCCTCAATTTCTACTCTTCCATAAAATATATGCACCCTCAATTTGTACTCTGTTATAAAAAATATATACTCTCTAAATATACTCTGCTTTAAAATAAATAAACACTCTTCTGCTACTCTGTTCTAAACATATAAACCCTCTTTTTGTACTCTGTTATAAAAAAATATACACCCTCTATTTCTACTCTGTTATAAAAAATATACACCCTCAAGTTGTACTCTGTTATAAAAAATATACACCTTCTAAATATAATCTATTTTAAAATAAATACTCTACTGCTACTGTGTTATAAAAAGTATAAGCCCTCTATTTCTACTCTGCTATATAAAATATACACCCTTTACTTCTACCCTGTTATAAAAAATATACACCCTCTCTTTCTACTCAGTTATAAAAATTACACACCCTCTATTTCTACTCTGTTGTAAAACATAGACACCGTAAATTTGTATTCTGTTATAAAAAATATACACCCTCAATTTGTACTGTGTTATAAGAAATATACCCCCTCAATTTGTACACTGTTATAAAAACTATGAACCCTCAATTTGTACTCTGTTATAAAAAATATACACCCTCTAAATAAACCCTGCTTTAAAATAAATAAACACTCTTCTGCTACTCTGTTATAAAAAAATAAACCCTCTATTTCTCCTCTGTTATAAAAATATACACCCTCAATTTGTACTCTGTCATAAAAAATATACACCTTCTAAATATACTCTGCTTTAAAATATATAAACACTCTTCTTCTACTATGTTATAAAATATATACAACCTCAATTTGTACTCTGTTATAAAAAATATACACCCACTATTTCTCCTCTCTTATAAAAAATATACACCCTCTATTTCTACTCTGTTATAAAAAATATACACCCTCAGTTTGTACTCAGTTATAAAAAATATACACCCTCTAAATATACTCCGCTTTAAAATAATCACATTTCTGCTACTGTGTTATAAGAAATATAAACCTCTAATTCTATTCTGTTATAAAAAATATGCACCCTAAATTTGTTCTCTCTTATAAAATATATACACCCTCTATTTCTACTCTGTTATAAAATATATACACCCTCAAATTGTACTCTGTTATATAAAATATACACCCTCTAAATATACTCTGCTTTAAAATAAATAAACACTCTTCTGCTACTCTGTAATAAAAAATTTAAACCATCTGTTTGTACTGTGTTATAAAAAATAAATAGCCTGAATTTGTACTCTGTTATAAAAAATATACACCTTATATTTCTACTCTGTTATAAAGAATATAAACTCTCAATGTGTACTCTGTTATAAAAAATATACACCCTCTATATATACTCTGCTATAAAATAAATAATCACTCCTCTGCCACTCTGTTATAAAAAATGTAAACTCTCTTTTTCAACAATGTTATAAAATATATACACCCTCAATTTGTGCTCTGCCATAAAATATACACACCCTCTAGTTATACTGTGCTTTAAAATAAACACTCTTCTGCTACTCTGTTATAAAAAATATACACCCTCTATTTCTACTCTGTTATAAAAAGTATACACCATCAATTTTTACTCTGTTATAAAAAATATACACCAACATAATATACTCTGCTTCAAAATAAACACTGTTCTGCTACACTATTTTAAAAATATAAACCCACTATTTCCACTCTGTTATAAAAAACATACACCCTCAAATTGTAATCTGTTATAAAAAATATATAACCTCTATTTCTGTTCTGTTATAAAATATCAACACCCTCAATTTGTGCTTTGTTACAAAAAATTTACACCCACTAAATACACTCTTATTTAAAATAAATAAACACTCTTCTTCTTCTGTGTTATAAAAAATATAAACCCTCTATTTCTACTCTGTTATATCAAATATACACCCTCAATTTGTACTCTGTTATAAAAAATATACACACCCTATTTCTACTCTGATATAAAAAATATACACCCTCAATTTGTACTGTGTTATTAAAAATATGCACTCTCAAAATATACTCTGCTTTAAAATAAATAAACACTATTCTGCTACTCTCTTATAAAAAATATGCACCATCTATTTCTATTCTGTTATAAAATATATACTCATTCAATTTGTACTCTGTTATAAAAAATATACACCCTCTAAATATATTCTGCTTTAAAATAGTAAACATTCTTCTGCTACTCTGTTATAAAAACTATAAATCCTCTATTTCTACTCTGTTACAAAAAATATACACCCTCAATTTGTATTCTGTTATAAAAATTATAAACCCTCTATTTCTACTCTGTTTTAATAAATATGCACCCTCAATTTGTACTCTGTTATAAAAAATATACACCCTCTAAATATATGCTGCTTTAAAATTAAACAATCTTCTGCTACTCTCTTATAAAAAATATACATCCTATGTTTCTACTCTGTTATAAAAAATATACACCATAAATTTGTACTCTGTTATAAAAAAATGTACACCCTCTAAATATACTCTGCGTTAATATAAGTAAAAATTATTCTTCTACTCTGTTATGAAAAATATAAACCCTCTATTTCTACTCTGTTATAAAAAAATATGAACCCTCAATTTGTACTCTGTTATAAAATATATACACCCTCTAAATATGCTCTGCTTTAAACTAAATAAACGCTCTTCTACTACTCTGTTATAAAAAAATATACACCCTCTATTTCTACTCTGTTATACAAAATATGCACCCTCACATTGTACCCTGTTATAAATAATATACACTCTCTAAATATACTCTGCTTTAAAATAAATAAACACTGTTCTGCTGCTCTGTTATAAAAAATATAAACAGTCTATTTCAACTCTGTTATACAAAATATACACTCTCTAATTCTACTCTGTTATAAAAAATATACACACTCAGATTGTACTCTGTTATAAAAAATATAAACTCTCTAAATATACTCTGCTTTAAAATAAACAAGCACTCTTCTGCTACTGTTATAAAAAATATAAACCCTCTATTTCTACTCTGTTTTAAAAAATATACACCCTCAATTTATACTCTGTTGTAAAATATATACACCCTCTAAATATCCTCTGCTTAAAAATAAACACTCTTCTGCTACTGTGTTATAAAATATATACACCCTCAAATTGTACTCTGTTATAAAATACATACACTCTGTAACTATATTCTGCTTTAAAATAAATTAACACTCTTCTGCTACTCTGTTATAAAAAATATACACCCTCTATTTCTACTATGTTATAAAAAATATCCACCCTCAATTTGTACTCTGTTATAAAAAATATGCACCCTCTATTTCTACTCTGTTATAAAATATATACCACCTGAATTTGTACTCTGTTATAAAAAATATACACCCTATAAATATACGCTGCTTTTAAATAAATAAACACTCTTATGCTACTCTGTTATAAATATTATAATCCCTCTATTTCTACACAGTTATAAAAAATATACACCGTCTATTTCTACTCTGTTATAAAAAATATACACCCTCAATTTGTACTCTGCTTTAAAAAACATACACCCTCTAAATATACTCTGCTTTAAAATAAATAAACTCTCTTCTGCTACTCCGTTATAAAAAATATAAACCCTCTATTTCTATACTGTTATAAAAAATATACACCCTCTATTTAAACTTTTTTCAAATATATACACCCTCAATTTGTACTCATTTATAAAATATATACACCTGTAAATATACTCTGCCTTAAAATAAATAATCTCATTTCTGCTACTGTGTTATAAAAAATATAAACCCTCTAATTCTATTCTGTTATAAAAAATATACACCCTAAATTTGTTCTGTTATAAAATATATAAACTATTTCTACTCTGTTATAAAATATATACACCCTCAAATTTTACTCTGTTATAAAAAATATACACCCTCTAAATATACTCTGCTTTAAAATAAATAAACACTCCTCTGCTACTCTGTTATAAAAAATATAAACCATCTGTTTCTACTGTGTTATAAAAAATAAACAGCCTGAATTTGTACTCTGTTATAAAAAATATACACCTTACATTTCTACTCTGTTATAAAGAATATAAACTCTCAATTTGTACTCTGCTATAAAAAATATACACCCTCTATATATACTCTTCTATAAAATAAATAATCACTCCCCTGCTACTCTGTTATAAAAAATATAAACTCTCTTTTTCAACAATGTTATAAAATATATACCCCCTCAACTTGTACTCTGCTATAAAATATGTACACCCTCTAATTATACTGTGCTTTAAAATAAACACTCTTCTGCTACTCTGTTTTAAAACATATACACCCTCTATTTCTACTCTGTTATAAAAAATATACACCGTCAATTTGTACTCTGTTATAAAAAATATACACCAACATAATATACTCTGCTTCAAAATAAACACTGTCCAGCTACACTATTTTAAAAATATAAACCTTCTATTTCTACTCTGTTATAAAAAACATACACCCTCAATTTGTACTGTGTTATAAAAAATATGCAACCTCTATTTCTGCTCTGTTATAAAATATAAACACGCTGAATTTGTACTTTGTTATGAAAAATATACACCCACTAAATATCCTCTTCTTTAAAATAAATAAGCACTCTTATTCTTCTGTGTTATAAAAAAATAAACTCTCTATTTCTACTCTGTTATATAAAATATACATCCTCAATTTGTACTCTGTTATAAAAATTATACACCCACTATTTTTACTCTGTTATAAAAACATAAACCCACTTTGTACTCTGTTATAAAAAATATACATACTCTACATGTACTCGGTTTTAAAAAATATACACCATTAATTTGTACTCTGTTATAATAAATATACACCCTCTATTTTTACTCTGTTATAAAAAATACTCATCTCTATTTTTAATCTGTTATTTAAAAAATGTGTCCAATATTTTTACTGTTTAACAAAATACACCCTCCATTTATACTCTGTTCTAAAAAATATAAAACCCCTATTTTTACTCTGTTATAAAAAATATGCACCCTCAATTTGCACTCTGTTATAAAATATATAAATCCTCTACATATACTCTGTTTTAAAATAAAAACTCTATTTCTACTCTGTTATAAATAAACCTTCATCTTGTAGTTATATAAAATACACACCCTCTACAGGTACCCTGTTTTAAAATAAATACACACTCTATTTCTACTCTCTTATAAAATATATACACCCTCAACATGTACTCTGATATAAAAAAATACACAATCTTTATATGTACTCTGTTATAAAAAATATACAAACCCCTATTTTTTTCTCTGTTATAATAAATACACACCTTCTACAGGCACTTTGTTTTAATATATGCACCCTAAATTTTTACTCTGTTATAAAAAATATACACCCTCTATTTTTACTGTTATAAAAAAATATAAAACATCAATTTGTACTCTGTTATAAAAAATACACACCCCCTACATGTACTCTGTTTACAAAATATATACCCTCAATTTGTACTCTGTAAGAAAAAATATACACCTTCCATTTTTACTCTGTTATAATAAATATACACCCTCTATTTCTAATCTGTTATTAAAAATATGTCTCTGATTTTTACTCTGTTATAAAATATATACACCCTTAATTTATACTCTGTTAAAAAAAATACACCACCTATTTTTACTCTGTTATAAAAAGTATCCACCCTCAATTTGTACTTTGTTATAAAATATATAAATCCTCTACATGTGCTCTGTTTTAACATAAATACTTCCTTTATTTCCACTCTGTTATAAAAAATACACACCCTCTATTTTTACTCTATTATAAAACTTATACACCCTCTGTCTCTAATTTGTTATTAAAAATATATGTCCTATATTTTTACTCTGTTATAAAAAATATACACCCTCCAATTTTACTCTGTTATAAAACATATACACACCCTATTTTTACTGTGTTATGAAAAATATGCACCCTAAATTAGTACTCTGTTATAAAAAACATATACCTTCTACATGTACACTGTTTAAAAAAACACACCCTCTATTTCTACTCTGTTATAAAAAATACACACCCTCAATTTGAACTCTGTTATACATAATATACACCCTCTATTTTTACTCTGGTATAAAATAAAGCACCCTCAATTTGTACACTGTTATAAAAAATATACAACATTTAAATGTACCGTTTTAACATAAATACACCCTATGTTTCTACATGGTTATAAAAATCCACACCATCAATTTGTAATGTGTTATAAAATATATACACCCTCTACATGTACTCTGTTTAAATAGAAAAACATCCTTTATTTCTACTCTATTATTAAAAATATACACCCTCAATTTTTAATCTGTTATAAAAAATATACACCCAATATTGCAATCTGTTATAAAAAATATATGCCCTCTAGTTGTACTCTGTTATAATAATTATACACACTCACATAATAGATTTTATAAAAAATATAAACCCTCTATTTGTACCCTGTTATAAACTATATCTATCCTCTATATGTACTCTCTTATAAAATATATACTCCCTCTATTTTTACACTTATAAAATATATACTCATTCAGAAAATTTTCTTCTACAAAAATATAAAACCCCTATTTGTACTGATATTAAATATATACACCCTCTATTTGTACTCCATTATAAATTATATACACACTCACAACATTGTCATTTATAAAAAACATAAACCTTCTACCTGTACTCTGTTATAAAGAGCATAAACCCTACCTATTTACACTGTTTAAAAAAATATGTACCCTCTCTTTGTACTCTGTTATACATAATATACACCCTCTATTTGTACTCTGTTATAAAGAATATACACACTCACAAAATAGTCTTTTATAAAAACTATAAACCTTGTATTTTTACTCTGTTAAATATACCTCATACACAGTAAGTACTCAGTGAATGTTGGTCATCTATTTTTTCTCACTCATATTTCCTTTAGGTGACAATTCAATTACGCCATTACAATAACACATTTACAGGTCCAAACAAGTTTAGGAATTCACTCAATTGGCTCTTGATATGTTTTCAGTCCAAACGCAAGGAACCAAATTATAGTGGCATGTAAGACAACAATAACCAAAACATGCAGCCATAGTTGCCAGTAGTATGTTTTGCAGAAGGAATGGAGACCAGCAGGTAAGTTAAATGGCGGTCACTTAAGAAAGCTGCTTCTTTGATGAAGCTCTAAACTCTAAACCGTAGACTCTATTCCCAACCAGGGCTGACGCTTAATGGGGCACAGGCTGTGGCCCACACAAAGATACCCAGCTGAGAGGGTGAGTGGGGATTGGAACCTATCCACGCTGCAAAGGAAGAGACACCTTTCCCTCATTCACACATCCATTCTCCCTCCTTCTTCCGTAACTCTGCCTCCTACCCAAGCCCACGCATTACTACCTAGAACACGATTAATCCAGTTAAAGCACTGTCAAGGATGCTCTCACTAAAAACAACAGCACAATCAAACAGAGAGCATGTTTGCACATGAAATGTGATTAATTCTTTCAGACATGGCTCATGGTGACTGGGGCCACACCACCAGGACAGCAGCTCTGCTCAGCTCCGAGTTTACCTGTGCACCTGGCCACACCCCAAAATGCTTCCTACTCTCTCATTTCACCCTCAGAGGCAGACAAGAGGATGGCAAAGGGCTCATGTGTCTCCCATGCTCTCTGGAATGGACCCCCATTTCTCCAGGGGACCAAAAGTAACAACAAAAGTAGATTTTTATTGGTAGAGCACACAACTTTTTCAAAGTACACAGCTAAAGCTGTCCCTGCTTTAAGCGCTTTGGCACTTAAGGCAGGAACAGTTTTAGCTCTGTATTTTGAAAAAGCTGTCTCCCTTTACGTGCTACAGGCAGCGAAGTTTAATGTGTGATCTGCGTCCACATGAGCATTCTGTAGTGATCAAGGATTCGGTTATATTGTCATTCTTTCGAGCTGATTCTCACTCTTGTCCATCCACTGTGAATTTTCTCTGTCACCTTCTAGCAGAGGCAATAGAGTTAACCCAAAATCATAGGTCTGTTATGGTCCAGTTGACAAGTACACTCAACAAACCAGGAACTGAGCTGAAAAAGGGATTGTTTCCAATTGGGCTTTAAGGCCCACAGAAATCCCTGTAAAAAAATTGAAAAACAGAGAGAGAGTGACACGCCTAAGGCTTGAAAGTGAGTGGCTGACTAGCTGGCACAGGTGTGGAGTTCAAATCCAAATCTCCTGACCTCTAATTTCGGAGGGGCCACACCACCAGGACAGCAGCTCTGCTCTGCACTGAGCCGAACTGTGCACCTGGCCACACTCCAAAATGCTTCCTACTCCCTCATTTCACCCTCAGAGGCAGATGAGAGGACGGCAAAGGACTCATGTGTCTCCCATGCTCTCTGAAAAGGACTCCCATTTATCCTGGGGACCAAAAGTAACAACAAAAGTAGCGTTGTATTGGTAGAACACATAATTTTTCAAAGTACAGAGCTAAAACTGTCCCTGCTTTAACAGAGCTAAAACTGTCCCTGATTTAAGCGCTTAAAGCAGGGAGTTTTAGCTCTGTATTTTGAAAAAGCTGTCTCCCTTAATGTGCTGCAGCTGACAAAGCTGAAATGCGTGATCTGTGTCCACATTAGCATTCTGTTAGTGATAAAGCATTCGGTTATATTGTCATTCTTTAGAGCTGATTCTCACATTTGTCAATCAACTGTGAATTTTCTGTGTTACCTTCTAGCAGAGACAACAGATTTAACCCAAAATCATAGTTTATTAAGGTCCTTATTGACAAGTATACTCAACAAACCAGACACTGAGCTGAAGAAAGGATTGTTTTCCAGTGGCCCTTAAGGCCTACAGAAATCCCTGTACAAAAATCGAGAAACAGAGACAGAGAGTGACCCTCCTAAGGGTTGAAAGTGAGTGGCTGACTAGCTGGCAGAGGGCTGGAAATCAAATCTAAATCTCCTGACCTCTAATTTCGGAGGGGCCACACCACCAGGACAGCAGCTCCGCTCTGCACGGAGCCTAACTGTGCGCCTAGCCACACACCAAAATGCTTCCTACTCTCTCATTTCACCCTCAGATGCAGATGAGAGTACAGCAAAGGACTCATGTGTCTCCCATGCTCTCTGAAAAGGACCCCCATTTCTCCTGGGGACCAAAAGAAACAACAAAAGTAGGTTTTTATTTTTAGACCACACAACTTTATCAAAGTACAGAGCTGTCTCCCTTTACATGCTACAGCCGACGAATTTGGAATGAGTGTTCTGTGTCCACTTTAGCATTCTTTTTGTAATAAGGAATTCGGTTGCATGTTAATTCTTTATAACTGATTCTCATTCTTGTCAATCAACTGTGAATTTTCTGTGTTAATTTCTATTTGTATTCTGTTTTATAAAATATGCACCCTCTCTATGTATTGTGTTATAAAAAAATACACTCACAGAAGAGTCTAACAAAATATATAAAAGCATTATTTGTACTCTGTTATAAAAACTATCCAAACTCTCTTGTACTCTATTATAAGATATATACACCCTCTATTGTAACACTGTTATAAAAACCCTGCAGCCATATTTGTACTCTCTTATATAAAATATGCACCCTCTATTTGTACAGTGAAATACAATATATACACCCTCTATTTGTACTCTGGTATAAACAAATATACACATTCTCAAAATAGCCCTTTAAATATATGTAAACACACTATTTGGACTCTGTTATAAAGCATATGCACCTTCTGTTCGTTCTCTGTTAGAAAAGATATACACACTCAAAATAGTCTTTTATGAAAAATTTGCACCCTCTGTATGTACTCTGTTCTAAAAAATATGCACCCTCCATATGTACTCTGTCATAAAAAGGTATACCCTCTATTTGTACTCTCTTATAAAAAATATACACTCTGTATTTGTACTCTGTTATAAATGTAAACACCGTCTATTTGTACTGTGTTATAAAAAATATACATACTCACGAAATTGTCATTTATAAAATATACAAACCCTATGTTGTACTCTCTGATAAAATATATACACCCTGTATTGCACTCTGTTATAAAAAACATATGCCCTCTAGTTGTACTCTGTTATAATAATTACACACACTCACATAATAGATTTTATAAAAAATATAAACCCTCTATTTGTACCCTGATATAAAGTATGTACATCCTCTAAATGTACTCTCTTATAAAATACATACTCCATTTTTACACTTATTAAATATATACTCATTCAGAAAATTTTCTTCTATAAAAATATAAAACCTTTAATTGTACTGTTATTAAATATATACACCCTCTATTTGTAGTCTGTTATAAAAAATATACACACTCACAAAATTGTCATTTATAAAAAATATAAACCTTCTACCTGTACTCTGTTATAAAGAATATAAACCCTATCAATTTACAATGTTTAAAAAAAATGCACCCTCTCTTTGTACTCTGTTATACAAAATATACACCCTCTATTTGTACTCTGTTATAAAGAATATATGCACTCACAAAATAGTCTTTTATAAAAAATATAAACCTTGTATTTTACTCTGTTAAATATACCTCATACACAGTAAGTACTCAGTGAATGTTAGTCATCTATTTTTTCTCACTCATATTTCCTTTATGTGACAATTCAATTACTCAATTACAATAACACATTTAACTGGTCCAAACAAGTTTAGGAATTCACACAATTGGCTCTTGATATGCTTTCAGTCCAAACGCAAGGAACCAAATTATAGTGGCATGTAAGACAACAATAACCAAAACATGCAGCCGTAGTTGCCAGTAGTATGTTTTGCAGAAGGAATGGAGACCAGCAGGGAAGTTAAATTTAGGTCACTTAAGAGAGTTGCTTCTTTGATGAAGCTCTAACCTCTCCCCCATAGACTCTATTCCCAACTAGGGCTGATGCTTAATGTGGCACAGGCTGTGGCCTGCACAAAGATACCCAGCTGAGAGGGTGAGTGGGGTGTTGGAACACATCCATGCTCTAAAGGAAGAGACACCTTTCCCTCATTCACACATCCATTCTCCCTCCTTCTTCCCTAATCCTGCCTCCTACTCAAGCCCACGCATTATTACATAGCACACAATTAGTCAGATTAAAGCACTGTCAAGGATGCTCTCATTAAAAACAACAGCACAGTCAGAGAGCATGCTTTCATATGAAATGGGATTAATTCTTGCAGACATGGCTTATGTCCCTCTTTTAAAGCAGGGACAGTTTTACCTCTGTATTTTGAAAAGGTTGTCTCCCTTGAAGTGCTGTAGCTGATGAAGTTAGAATGAATGATCTCTGTCCACTGGAGCATTCTTTCCATAATAAAGGATTCGGTTGCATTTTAATTCTTTAGATCTGATTCTCGCTCTTGTCAATCAACTGTGAATTTTCTGTGTTAATTTCTATTTGTATTCTGTTGTAAAAAAATATACACCCTCTCTTTGTATTCTGTTATAAAAAAATAAATACACTCACAAAAGAGTCTAATAAAAAATATAAAACCCCTATTTGTACACTGTTATAAAAACTATCCAAACTCTCTTGTATTCTATTATAAGATATATACACGCTCTATTGTAACACTGTTATAAAAACCACACAGCCATATTTGTACTCTGTTATAAAAAAATACACCCTCTATTTGTACAGTGTAATAAAATATATACACCCTGTATTTGTACTCTGGCATAAAAAATATACACACTCTCAAAATAGTCCTTTAAATATATTTAAACACACTATTTGGACTCTGTTATAAAGCATATGCACCTTCTGTTTGTTCTCTGTTAGAAAAGATATACACACTCAAAAATAGTCTTTTATGAAAAATATGCACCCTCTGTATGTACTCTGTTCTAAAAAATATGCACCCTCTATATTTACTCTGTCATAAGAAGATATACCCTCTATTTGTATTCTCTTATAAAAAATATACACCCTGTATTTGTACTCTGTTATAAATGAAAACACCATCTATTTGTATCTTGTTATAAAAAATATACAAACTCATGAAATTGTTGTTTATAAAAAATACAAAGCCTATATTGTACTCTGTGATAAAATATATACACCCTCTATTTGTACCGTGTTATAAAATAGATACAACCTCTATTGCACTCTGTTATAAAAAATATACGCCCTCTAGTTGTACACTGTTGTAATAATTATACACACTCACATAATAGATTTTATAAAAAATGTAAACCCTCCATTTGTACCCTGTTATAAAGTATATACATCCTCTATATGTACTCTATTATAAAATATATACTCCCTCTATTTTTACACTTATGAAATTCATACTCATTCAGAAAATTTTCCTCTATAAAAATATAAAACCTCTATTTGTACTGTCATTAAATATATATACCCTCTATTGGTACTCTGTTATAAAAAATACACACACTCAGACAATTGACATTTATAAAAAATATAAAACTTCTACCTGTACTCTGTTATAAAAAATATAAACCTTCTACATGTACTCTGTTTTAAAATATATATTCACTCAATTTGTACTCTGTTTTAAAAAGTATACACCCTCCATTTCTACTCTGTTTTAAAAAATATACACCCCCTATTTCTAAACTGTTATTAAAAATAAATGTCCTCTACTTTTACTCTGTTATAAAAAGTATACACCCTCTATTTTTACTTTGTTATAATATGCACCCTGAATTTGTACCCTGTTATAAAAAATACACCCTCTACATATACTCTGTTTTAAAATAAATACACCCTCTTATTCTACTCTAAAAAATACACACTCTCAATTTGTACTCTATTATAAAAACTATACACCCTCAGAATATGCTCTGTTTTATAGTAAATATACCCAGTGTTTTTACTGTTATGAAAAATATAAACCCTCAATTGGTACTATAACAAATATAAACCCTCCACATATACTCTATTATAAAATAAATACACCCTTTATTATTACTCTGTTATAATAAATATACACCCTCAATTAGTACTCTGTTATAAATAAATACACCCTCTACATGTACCCTGTTTTAAAATAAATACACCCTCTAATTCTACTCAGTTTTTTTTTTTTTTTATTATATATACTTTTTATTGCATTTTAGATTTGGGGGTACATGTGAAGAACATGCAAGATTGTTACATAGGAACACACATGGCAGTGTGATTTGCTGCCTTCCTCCCCATCACCTATATCTGGTATTTCTCCCCATACTATCCCTCCCCAACTCCCCACCCCCTGCTCTCCCTCCCCTTTTTCCCCCTAACAGACCCCAGTGTGAGATGCTCCCCTCCCTGTGTCCATGTGTTCTCATTGTTCAACACCCGTCTATGAGTGAGAATATGCGGTGTTTGGTTTTCTGTTCCTGTGTCAGTTTGCTGAGAATGATGGCTTCCAGGTTCATCCATGTCCCTACAAAGGATGCAAACTCATCGTTTTTGAT
>PVKV010021583.1:0-37237 GCA_004027835.1 Alouatta palliata
TTTTTTTTGAGATGGAGTTTCGCTCTTGTTACCCAGGCTGGAGTGCAACGGCGTGATCTTGGCTCACCACAACCTCCGCCTCCTGGGTTCAAGCAATTCTCCTGCCTCAGCCTCCTGAGTAGCTGGGACTACAGGCACGTGCCACCATGCCCAGCTAATTTTTGTATTTTTAGTAGAGACGGGGTTTCCCCATGTTGACCAGGATGGTCTCGATCTCTTGACCTCGTGATCCACCCGCCTCGGCCTCCCAAAGTGCTGGGATTACAGGCGTGAGCCACTGCGCCTGGCCTTGTTTTTTTAAAGACGGGGTTTCACCATTTTGGTCAGGCAGGTCTTGAACTCCCAACCTCAGGTGATCCGCCCGCCTTGGCCTCCAAAGTGCTTGGATTACAGGCGTGAGCCACCACGCCCAGCCTTTTTTTTTTCTTTTTCTTTTCTTTCTTTTTTTTTTTTTTTTTTTAAAGATGGGGTTTCACCATGTTGGTCAGGCAGATCTTGAACTCCCAACCTCAGGTGATTAGGGTGATCCCTTAGAACACTGCTCAGAACTGAGGTTTGGTGGTTCTGGGAAGCGGTGCTCTCTCTGAATATGAATAAGGATCCATGTAGTTCCAGTCGGTGTCTGAGGACTTCTTGTGATCCGGAGGGAAGCCAGCCTAGGAGAAAGCCAGTGCAGGGTGAGAGACAGGATGGGAAGAATCACTGAAAACCACAGTACGGCCCAGAATAAACTGTGCCTGAAACCTACCCTCTTTTTGTATTTTTTTCCAGTTTTAAGCAAATACATCCCCTTTATTGTATAGTCAGTTTGAATCAATTATTTTTTTTTTATCTCCTTGGGACTGGTTTTTGGTTAATCTCAGCAGTTCAGAAATAGCTGAAGAACTGTGCTGTGAGTTTAGACATCGTGCTATGACAAAAAGAAGAGGGTCTTTGAAGCAGGGGACGTTCACTGAAGTTTTACGAGCCTTTCCTGAGTCCCTTCAAATCAGATCAGATTCTTTCTCTTCTGTGTTTAGAAGTGTTAAGTTGGGTTGGCTCCAGCGCCCATCTGGGATCCTTTGTAATTCAGATTATAAAGTAGATTCTTCTGGTCTGAATTTGAGGCCAAAATACAAGACAGATCGAAAATGGAAAACATCTTGCAAATTTCCCCACAAAAGATCGAAGGATGCATTTGCCATTGATTGCACAAGAACTGCACTGTCTGTGCTTTTAGGCATGGAAAATGCAGGGTTTGACTGTAGAGTTTAGATTTTAAAATTGAGAATTGTTTCTTTAAGAAGAAATCCAGAATATTATTCAGTCCTAAAAAGGAAGGAAATTCTGACACATGCTACAGCATGAATGAAGCTTGAGGACATTATGCTGAGTGAAATCAGCCAGTCACAAAAGGACAAATACTTGATATGATTTCACTTATATGGGGTTCCCTAGGGGTAGTCACATTCAGAGACAGAAAATAGAATGGTGGTTGCGGGGACGGCAGGAGTGTTTCAGGAAGAGAGCAATGGTTTCAGTTTTGCAAGATGGAAAAAGTTCTGGAGGTGGCTGGTGGTGTTGCATAGCAATGTGAACATACTTAACACAGCTGGACTCTATACTTAAAAACGGTTCAAATTGTAAATTTTGTTATGGATATTTTCCCACAATTAAATTTAAAAGGAAGATGAGTGATACTCGGCTCATTATTGGATATTACATCAGGGAACTGGAGGTAGGGTCTCACTAATTTCATAGCTTGGGAACCTAGAACCAGACACCTATTCCAGCTGGGCAGTCCCAGGTTGGAGTCCTGGCTCCATTAGAGGTTGTCTGACTTGGAGGCTAGTAATACCTGCCTTAGTCCCAGAGTCCTTACAGAGAAAATAGGTTATAATGCTTGAGGCCGTGTGCATCGAGCCCTTGCTGCTGCCAAGCCCCTGGAGCACTCAGAAAGGGATGACCCCCCAGTGGCTCAGGCGAAGTCCTCCCTGGTGTGGCAGGTAGGGCCATCGCCTCCCCTCCACCTCCACATGGAACGTGCCTTTTGTGTCCTGCTCATCTGTTTTAACAGTCACAAGACTGCAGGCAGATCTAAACTTGTTTGCACATTAGTATCACCTGAGGAGCTTTTAAAATTCCAAAGCCAGGCTGCCGCCCCCACCTCTAGACCAACTGAATCACCTTTTCTAGGGGTGTTTTTAAGGCTTCCGGGTGAGTACCTTGTGCAAACAAGTTCAGAGACTGTTGCCCTAGACATTGTTCTTCCCCTCAAGTCTCAGCCTGGGCCTCCTACCACTGCCGCCACCACAGCTATGCCACCTGGGAAGTGTCCTAAGCCCCCACTTGTTGGGGAAGCAGCTGGGGAGGGGTCTTTGGCCACCTCCACAGCTATGAGGATCAGAGCAACCTCGGGCTTCTGTGTGAGCGAAGCCTGTGGCCCCTGCTGGTGCTGGGCCCCTGGCTGGCGCCAAGGGATCCTGGAGAAGTGCAGCGGGTCTCCTAGGTCAGAATCCCATGGGCTGCTTGTTAAAGTTCACAGGGCTGGGCCCCACCCCAGGGTTTCTGATTCAACAGGTCTTGGGCTGGTTGAGTGTTGAGAATTTGCATTTCTCTCAAGTTCCCAGGTGATCCTGTTTGGGGTCTGGGATCACAGTTTGAGAACCACTGGACTATCAAATAAATCTTTGCAAATTAGGGAGATGTGTTGTGGGAGGAAGAGACTGATAGTTGAACGAATATTTGCTTAAATACAGTGCCGAGTATTTGCCAAATACGCAGTCTTCTTTCTGGCTTTAATGATACAGAGACTTTCTCAATCACATGTAATTGCACATCCTTTAAGCACCTTTTGACTGACTTTGGTTTTCTCTTTGTAGTGATTTTCGTTAAACTCCTGAAGGGAGGTGGTTGGAGCAAGAGGGTCTCATATTCATCCTCCCTCCCTCCTCTCTTCTCTCTCCTCTCTCCTCTCTCTCTTTTCCTGTCTCTCTTTCTGTTTCTGTCTCTCAGGCTGGAATGCAGTGGTGCGATCTCAGCTCACTGCAACTTCTGCCTCTTGGGTTCAAGTGATTCTCCTGCCTCAGCCTCCTGAGTAGCTGGAACTACAGGCATGCGCCACCACACTGGGCTAATTTTTTGTGGTTTTAGTAGAGACAGGGTTTCACCATGTTGACCAGGCTGGTCTTGAACTCCTGACCTCAGATGATCCACCCACCTTGGCCTCCCAAAGTACTGGGATTACAGGCGTGAGCCACTAAACGCAGCCAGATTTTATTTCTTTAAAAAAGAGACTTACTAGTTAACTGCACAGTTGCGTTCTAGGTACTTGATTTTGTCAGCATTATTTTTCAGAGCCTCTTCCCTCCTTCCCCTTACCTCCCTGTTGAAATAGCATAGGTGCACGTGAAGTCCCTCACCTACCAGTACCAGACATTGGTGCTGGGCATCCCTCGCCTATACCTCCTCTCCCCTGAGGCCACAGTGGTGTACAAGGATGTGGTCTGTCTTAAGTATGTTTTCAAAGCAGCTGTTTGGTCTGTGCCTTGGATGTTTTTCCACAGATAAGCCCTAAAGAGAGCCACATCTTAAAATGCCCGTGACCTTGAACGGTCTTTCCGGAGGGGCGGCTGGATTTATGCTCTCATTGTCTCAGGTATGTGTCAAGCCACTGTTGTTTCAGAGCTGGACACAGGTGCTTAGGAAAATTCCTCACTGAAGGGTTTTCAGGATTTACAAGTTATTGCTGTTTTTGTGACCTTGTGTGGTTTCTGGTTTCACGGAAGGCTTTGTTTCTCGGTTCTTGTTGCTGCTTTCAACCTTGGCCTGTAATCACCGGGCGCCAGGGAGGGCTGCGGTCTGTTTCCCGGGGTGTGCTCAGATACCGTGTCAGTTCACGTGTGTCGCCGCAGCGGCAGGGGGCCAGGCAGGAGGGGCGGGTGTCCTGAAGCACACTCAGTTGCTCATCAGGGCCTTCACTTGGATTTCGAACTTGCACCAGTGGAGACATTCCTCAGAGCTACTCACTGTGGTTTGTTTTAAGTGAGCCATCCCTTAATTCATGTGACCTGGAACTTGGTAAATGTGCTTTCCAAGGTTAAAGTTTAGACACTGTTCGTTAAATCTTTTAAAGAGAGAAGAAGTTTGCCTTGAATTCAGTTCCAGAGTTTGGGAATCTAAGGGAGGTGGTGAGGGGCCTCGGGGGGCTGGTTAAGGACATAGCCTGCTCACTGACCTCAGAAGCCTCTAGACTTCTTTAGAGGACCAAGCAAGGAATCATGACCAAAGAGGAACCTCAAGGGTGCAGGCGGCTCTGGGATCTCAGGCAGCACATCTCAGTGATGGAACGGGCTGCCGAGGGATGACCCCTGTGGGAGCTGTCCAAAGTCAGAGCAGACACAAACATTTCTCTCTAGGCCCCACAGCGTGGTGGGCAAGAGGGTGGCAAGTGTGTCCTCACAGCTGACGGGGAGGGCAGCATTTCAGCCCAAGGAAAAGAGAACCGCACAGATGCGAGATGGAGTGTTTTCTGAGAAGTGGTACACGTTTATTTTAAGGGCCCCAAATGTAGACCACTGCAGTGAGATCTAGATGGAAGGACCAATAGCAGGGAAGTAGGGGAGAAGAAAGTACAACCTTACAGTTGAAAGACCCAGAGATGCTCTTTTGTTTTTATGTGTGTGCTAGGGGGAGATGCTGTCATTTATTGAGCGCCTACTGCATGACAGAGTATTTAGCAATGACAGTACAGAGCTTAGTAAGAACAGGTTCTGGATTAATCTTTTAGGGGGTGGGGACAGAACAGAAATGGGTAATTATGCCACTGTCCTGAGAACATGAGAGAATGTTGGTGGACAGAACAGCGACATGTCCCCAAGGGCAACTGAAGCCTACACAGAAGATGCAAAGCCTCAGCACGGTCCTCGGAGTCACAGTACGTGGTGACTAGTTATCTTAAAAGTCGTGGGAAAACTGAGAAGCTGTGAGGCATGTCCCATCTGTCCTTGAGGACGTCGTCTTCATTATTTGAACAGTTCAGAGTGTCTCGATGCCTTTTGCTTCGTTCTCACAATCCTTGACACTAAGCTGTGGACTTGGGTTATGGTCCCTCATTCTATTATTCATGTCGTCTCATCCTGCCCCTCAGCTTCACAGATGAGAAGACTGAGACCCAGAGAGGGCCATGATTTCCAGTTGGCCGTATGGTGCAGAAACCCAGTGGGCACAGTGGCCCTCTGGCTCTTTCTCACCCACAGGCCCCTTGACAAGAGTCCAGGCTTTTTCCAGGGGAGCAGGGTTGGGGAGTGGGGTCCACCCTGGACTGGATGGCCATATGCTGGTCTCTCCTCCCTTGGCCCTTAGGTCCGTATCTTGGGTGAGGTGAGAAAGTAGGGCTGCTTTTTGACTGTGGTCCCTTTTGTGTCTGTCCTGCACTGGGCCACCTTCCCAGGAGCCTTGCATCAGCCTGGTCGTGGCCTTGAAGTGAGAGTGGGTGGATCACACGTGGTAGATTTCCAGCAGTAACCTTTTCTGTGTGATTTCCAGTGACTGACGATAGCCTCTTTGGAAGCTAGCATAGGCATAGCTCTCTGTCTTTTGAAAACAATGGAAAAACCCACCACCAGCCCCAAAACCAGCTGTCTTTCTTCTTATGAATAGACAGCAATCTGTGTAAAGCAGAAGAGTAGTTTTCTTTTAAATACCCCGGGAGTGCATAATACATTTTAAATAAGATTAAAAATTATATTTTATTCTTACCAGCGTCACTGTCAGATAATTGAGCGTGAGACCATTTGGTGCTGCATGCTTGGTACGAAGTAGTAACATCAATTCAGTGTTCGGTACATCCACTTTGTTCAAGAACAATGTATTCAAGGTCAGTGTATTTTGGCTGTGCTACAGAGTTCTGGAAATTCCCAAGAGAGTAAGTTTTCCCCTGTTATATAATCCAGCACAAGTGACTGTGTAACAGCAGCCTCATGTTTAGTGATAACTTTAAAATGCAATTGATTCTAGAGTTTAGCTTTAAAAAAGTTTGGCTTAAAAAAATTTTCTCTTAAGGTTTAAGGGAGACTTCTCCTTTATTTTTTCAAGAAGTACTTACAGAACACTATTCTGTGCTAGGTACCATTCTAAGCACTTTACAAATACTAATACATTTACTCCTCAACCTTGTTAGTAAGTACTGCTATTTCCACTGTACAGATGAGGAAACAGCCTCTGAGGAGTTAAAGCAAGTTGCTCAGGTTACACAGTCAGCGGTTTGGACTAAAGTTTCAGATAATCACTGTGAAATTTTACTGTTTTGAGCTACACATTTCAAAATCTTTTCCGATGCTGAACTATCATTAAATCATATAATCCCCTTCTCTGGAGTCAGAGGTTGACAACACATTAGCACTTGACTCAAGCCTCTCCCTGGAGGAGGACATCCCATCTGCCGGCAGCTGAGTCGGAGGCTGGAGCAACTCTGGGACTGCAGCCCTCCAGTAGAGGGAACACGAGAGCAGGCTATCTGTGGAGATGTCCTGGTGGCTCTGGGGTGAAGATGGACAGAGGGGAACCCAAGCAAGCAAAGAAAGGTGGGGAGACAAGTTAAATCACAGAGTTTGCCCTCCAGGCTCATGGGCAAGTTAGTCTGGGGATCTGGTTAATTCTTTGTTCTGTTGTGACCACTGAATATATTCACTGGGTTCTCTGGCTCCGGAATGTCAGCTGTGATAGTAACTTGTATGGAAGGCTCACACACTTTTAACTCCACCTCTTTAGAGTTTGTGGCCAAGAATGGAGCCAGGTGGCTTTTTTATTTAAAGAAATTTATGTAATAACAATAAACATGTATTTATGGAAAACTTATTTCTGTGACAGGCACTTTTCTTCCTGCTTTGTGATGTATTGTCTTATTTAATAGTTCTTAGTTTAAGAGAGTAAATAAAATTGTAAGGTGAATATGTGATCTACTTGATAGAATTTTTTTAACTACCTTGAAAAGTTTCATGATTTCCTGTTTACAGATAAAATTAACATACTAATTACAAATCATTCCTCACTATTCACTTAGACAGTCTGTCTCCTTAAGGATCTCCTTACAGTTTAGATAGATAAGTGAATAGCTTAATGTTTTTGGAAATAATAAAACTGCATTTCTTTTTAATTAAACAATCCAGATAACAAGAAGTAATTCTGATAGGAAATTTGCAGGATGTATTTACAGAAAATCTACACAATCTTACTGAGCAATATAGAAAAGAAGATTTACCAGCCTGGGCAACATGGCAAGGCCTTGTCTCTTTAAAAAAAAAAAAAAAAAAAAAAAAAAAGCTAGGGGTGGTGGCACACACTTATAATGCCAACTTCCCAGGAGGCAGAGGCTGAGGTAGGAGGACTGCTGGAGCCCAGAAGGTCAGGACTACAATGAGTCACATTTGTGCCACTGCACTCCAGCCTGGATAATAGAGCGAGACTCTTTCAAAATAAAGAAAAAAAGATTTAAATGAAGCAAAATATCATTTTCTCTAGGTGAGAAACTGGACTATTGTCCATGTCACTTCTTCCCACATTGATTTATAATTTAAAAACAATTCAGACTTCTGTAGCTTGTTTGGAGCTTGACAAAATGATTCTAAAGTTTGTTTTCAAGCTTTAATGGTGAGGCAGGTTTAAAATTGAGGGCAAAAAAGAAATGGGTTAGGGTATAGAAGGAACTTGCCTGATCACTTTTGCTGGGAATAAATATCCCTCCAAATTAAATTACTAATATTGCACATCAGATCGTCTTCAAATCCATTAGAAGATTTTACTGTTCCTTTAGAACTAACCATAACTGGTAAAGACTCTGTTTATAGTGGAACTCAATTTCTCAATTTTCCATTTATATTTATTTACCTGAGCTTTTTATAAAGTAGTATGTGGCAGAATTTCTACTATTTATCAGATATTTTTGAATAGAAATAATGAGTTAATAACATTTAATCTTTTTTAGTAAAGTAATAGTATAAACAAGGTAGTAGGGTAAATATGTAAACCACTTAGAACTTTGTATGCCTTGCAAATTTTGTACCTCCTTTTTGCATATGCATGTCACATGCTCCTCATGTACCGTGTGCTGTTACTGTGTGGGTACTGAGGCTGTATTCAGTCTATTCCCTGTCTTCGTGGACTGGACTCCAGAGTTAAGGGAATGCAGTCCAACATTTCTCAAACTCTGAAGTCCACTGAGCATCATTTCATGCACTTGCCTAAATGTTTTATAGCCCATCAAAAGGCTGATTATCTTACTTCCTTCCTGTAGATTTTTTTTTTTTTTTTTGAGATCGGGTCTTGCTAGGTTGCCCAGTCTTGTCATGATCTCCTGACTCAGGTGACCCTCTTGCCTTGGTCTCTTGTTTATGTTTTAAATAGCATTTCTCAAACCTGTTTGAGAAAATAATTTTCCTGTTAATATGTAGTGTTCCTTGAAGAGAATTCAATTCGTGAGTCCCTAATCTTGTGAGTCTCTTTCTTCTTTTAAAGAAGAAACAAAACTCAGTAACAAATTTGGATGAAAAGCTGAATATGTGTATTTTGGGATGAAAGTAGGCAGCTTTGTTTACCATGTTGAATTCAGTAGAAAACATCTTATTTTAATCATAATTGATAGAAATCTAAATTTGCAAATTCTGATTTTTTGTTTCTTTACAATGAAAATACATTTTAAATGTTACTTCACGCCCCTTCCCCGTGAAGTCTTCATCACAGCTAATTTTGAAAATACTCTCTCATTTATTTATACTGTATATACATATATTCAACTTTTTGTTTTAAATGCTTAAATGGGGTTGTCCTTTTCCATTGTTCCGTATCTTTTTTCAGCTTAATGATTTACCTTGCGTATAATTATTGTCAGTGCATGCGGAGATACCCTGTTATTTGTAACCATTGAGTAAAGCTGGAATGACAGACACAATTTCTTTTATCACTCCAAATTAGGCATTTAGGTTGTTTCCAATTTTTGAGTATTACAAATAACCCTGCAATAAACATGTCCTGGGTATGCATTGTTTTAGTTTAAAATAGTCTTGTTCCTTCAGAACGATGCTCTGTAATCGACTTAGAAATTCTTTTGTGCTGATTACTGTAGTTGCTTATTTCAAGTTCTTCCTTTAGTGTATTGTTTTCATGGTATATAATCCTAAACTGTTACAACTGAAATAGTCCTTGATCTAAGAAAGCAGTGTAGCTTAACAATGGGATTCCTAAATACAGACTTAAATTTAACCTTTTTGGAGCTGTGACTTCCTAATGAAGTGACAGTACACAGGCTGAATATGTTCTACATCTGGATGGCCTGACTTCACGATGATGTGAATTTGCAAGAAGCTGTCTGTCTGCCTAGGCTGCTGGAGGATGGCAAGTTAACTTATTTGTTGTTGGGAGACCTTCCACCGCCCGCATTTAAAAAACTATTTCGAGATACTTGTAGATTCACATGCAGTTTCAAGAAACAATAAAGGGCAATTCCATGCCCCATTTTCCTCCAATAGTAACATTTTGTGAAACTGTAGTACAGTATCACAGCCAGAATATTGACATCGTTACAGTAAGGATATATTTCATCACCACAAAGGTACACCTACTTCCCTTCTATCTCTCTTCTTTCCTTCATGCCCGGTTACAAACTAATCTGTTCTCTATAAAATTTTATCATTTAAGAATATTCCATAAATGGATTCATATAGTATGTAAACTTTTGGAATGACGTTTTTCCATTGGTGTAATTCTTTATAGATTCATCCAGGCTACTGTGTTTATCAATAGTTCGTTTCTTTTTACTGCTGAATGGTACTCTGTGGTATGAATGTACTGCATTCCATGGGCATGGCATGGCCCTCCACTTAGTTTTTCTTTGATTTACTTCGTTAGCATTTTGTAGCTTTTGTAGTCCTGTGTATGTTTGATAGCGTTATACCTTAAGTATTTATTTGCTATTGCCAGTATATAGAGATATAACTTATTGAACTCACTTTTTAGTTTATGCTAGTTTATTACTGGTTGTTAATATATGCTCAATATATGTAAACTCCTTTTATTTTTATCAGGTATCACTTGCTACATTTTGTGGAGAATACTGATATTATTACTAGAAAGTGCTGCTGTCACAAAGTGGGTTTATATATACTATCACCCTCTCTGAAAGAGTCTGTCCTCCTTCCTAGGCTAGATTAGAAGTTATTTATGTGCTATATGCACATGGAGTTTTTGATTGGTCTGTTGCAAATACTGTGGCATCTGAATCCTTTTTCTGAGATGGAATCTCGCTCTGTCGCCCAGGCTGACGTACAATGGCATGGTCTCAGTTCACCACAACCTCCCCCTCCCAGGTTCAAGCGATTCTCCTGCATCAGCCTCTCGTGCCTGGCCTCTGAATCCTATTTTTAAGTATAAAAAGTCTTTCTCCGGCGGGGGGCCTGGTGGCTCATGCTTGTAATCCCAGCACTTTAGGAGGCCAAGGCAGGTGGATCACCTGAGGTCGGGAGTTTAAGACCGTCCTGACCAACATGGAGATACCCCGTCTCTACTAAAAATACAAAAAAGTAGCTGAGTATGGTGGCACATGCCTGTAATCCAAGCTACTTGGGAGGCTGAGGCGGGAGAATTGCTTGAACCCAGGAGGCGGAGGTTGTGGTGAGCCGAGATCACCTCATTGCACTCCAGCTTGGGCAACAGAGCGAGACTCCATTTCAAAACAAAACAAACAAAAGTCTTTCTCCAACTCTGAATTATGGTGCCGAAAGCTGGCATCTTCTCATGGCAGTAAACAGAGAAGTCTTAGGGTAATATCTGATAACCTCCCTTTTCTTTTTGCTGCTAGAAAGAATTTCTGCTAGCAGCATTTTTATTTTGGCCAACTCTGACCCTTAGGTTGATACCAGAATGAGGTACCAACCTAAGTGGTCAGAGTTGGACAAAATAAACATTTTCCTGCTGAGCAATTTAGACTGGGTTGAGTCATCCTTGACCATATGCCCTAGTTTAGCATCCAGTTTGTGAACATCCTTTACCTGAGTTACTGTAATTCTAATCTCTAATGTAAAGCTGCAGGTCGTCAACCCTTTGTCTCCTTCAGTTCTGCATCTGCGGATTCATCCAACTACAGATCAAGAATATTTGGGGGAAAAGAAACAGTAAAAAAATTATAGTACAACAACAGAAATAACAAATGTAAAAAGCAGTATGACAGTGTTTTACATCACATTTTAATTGGGTGTTATAAGTAATCTAGATGTCGTTTAAAGTATATGAGAGGATGTGCATAGGTTATATGCAAACACTGTGCCATTTTATGTCGGACTTGAGCATCCAAGGATTTTGTATCCGTGGGAGTCCTGGAACCAGTCCCCCTTGGATACTGAGGGATGACTGTATTTACAACATGTCTGGATTTCGACAAGTTGGATTAAACCAGAAAGAATAATGAACACACAGAAGTTCATGTGTATATATATGTGTATGTGTTTAGAAGGCAGCAAGCTGTTAAACATGGGAAATAGTTACTAGTAGTTTGTAATTTTATGATTACAATTTTAAAATTCAATTTCACAACTGGAATTTGACTTGATTGGTTAGTGCCTTATAGTAATTAACCTTCAAATCATCAGAATGTCATCCTGTTATTTAGGGAATTGAATCTAATTTTCTTGTATACAGAATGCTTTTTAGAAACAGTGCACTGTATGTCTAGTTTGTACCAAGAATTGATTGCAAGCAGTCAGATGCTTGCAGTTCTTTTGGACTTGAGTTTCTTTATCCTTCTATCAGATGCCACAATTCCCTCTTCCCTTTGTAGCATATGAAAGTAGTTGTGTGTGCACTGAATTTGGGAACATCAAGTAATAGAATCTCTAGAAAATATTCATGATTTCAGTGCCAGGCAATCCAGAGTTAAAAATAATGTCCATATAGAAAGGTAGCAAAATTTAGATTTTAATACTTATTATAGGAGGCAGTGTTAATTGGCCCTGAGGGTACAGGATTTAGGATCCAGAAGACCACAGCCCCAAGGGTTTTTGTGAAACTTTTCCAGAGTCCTCACCAGTACATAGAGGATAAATGGAATACCTCTGGAAGTATTTTGAAGATTGAATTAGATAATGTGGATAAAGCAGTTTAGCCTGTTCTGATTGTGCTGTTGATAGAAATTTTCTGTAACATGGGAGTGGGAGTCTTGGAACCAATCCCCCTTGGACTGGTAGTTTGTATTAGTTTTCCCTGGAGCTCAGGAAGTGATCCCCACCCACCTCAAGCAGTAAAGGAAAGAGAGACAGGAGAGTCTGGCCATGTGAGGTGCCCCAGTAAAGGATCTAAACTGTAAATCAGGAATTGTGAGTACTTGGTTTCCTTAAAGCACACCTACATGACCACTAGCTGGAGCACAGTATAAGCTTGGTCTGCTGAAAAAGTCAGTTGGTTGCGGCTGTCTAATCCAATCATGGATGGTCTTAGCACTCAACCTTGCAGCTGCTGCCCCTCCCCTGCAGACGCTGCCTCTCTCACCCTCCCTTTCAGTGCTTGGTCTGTGGCTACCCCAGAAATCACATGCACTCCTGGGCTTCAGCGAGTACAGCCTTGTTAATCCCAGGCATGGAAAGCAAGTTGCCTAGGTCTACAGATGGTGTTCAGTTTCCCCACAAGTTGACCTCAGTGCAGGTTTTGTAGGTTCCAATCGTTTGGAGTCAGCACCTGTTTGAAGCCAGGACCCTTAGAACAAGATGAGGGAAGCCTAAAGGTACATACAGTGTGGTTTCTTTGGCTCATCTAACTAAGAGTCAGAATGATAAGCCACATTGCAGGTTGTCTTTACTCTGTGGTTTAATGGTTAACCAGAGAGTTAAAAAAATTTTTAACAAGGAAGGAAAAACTTTTAGATCTTTCTGGACAGACTGCCCCATTGAAAAAAAGCCATGTGGTATAATGCATGGCCAGGCCTCAGGTATGACCAAGCGCCTTCCAGCTCAGTGGATGTTTTGTGCTCCTTTGCATATTGAAGACATGCGGAAGAATCAAAATCTATAAGCCTATTTCAGTCAAGTTTTTTTTTTTTTTTTTTTACTGCATTTTAGATTTTGAGGTACATGTGAAGGACATGCAAGATTGTTGCATAGGTACACACATGGCAGTGTGATTTGCTGCCTTCCTCCCCATCACCTGTATCTGGCATTTCTCCCCTTGCTATCTCTCCCCAACTCCCCATCCCCTGTTGTCCCCCTGAGAGACCCCAGTGTGTGATGCTCCCCTCCCTGTGTCCATGTGTTCTCATTGTTCAACACCCACCTATGAGTGAGAACATGCGGTGTTTGATTTTCTGTTCTTGTGTCAGTTTGCTGAGAATGGTGGTTTCCAGGCTCACCCATGTCCCTACAAAGGACACGAATTCATCATTTTTGATGGCTGCATAATATTCCATGGTGTATATGTGCCACATTTTTCTTGTCCAGTCTATCATTGATGGGCATTTTGGTTGGTTCCAGGTCTTTGCTATTGTCAACAGTGCTGCAATGAACATTCGTATGCATGTGTCCTTATAGTAGAACGATTTATAATCCTTTGGATATATACCCAGTAATGGGATTGCTGAGTCAAATGGAATTTCTATTTCTAGGTCCTTGAGGAATCGCCACACTGTCTTCCACAATGGTTGAACTAGTTTACACTCCCACCAACAGTGTAAAAGTGTTCCTGTTTCTCCACATCCTCTCCAGCATCTGTTGTCTCCAGATTTTTTAATGATCACCATTCTAACTGGCATGAGATGATATCTGAATGCAGTTTTGATTTGCATTTCTCTAATGACCAGTGATGATGAGCATTTTTTCATATGTTTGTTGGCTTCATGTGTGCCTTCTTTTGTAAAGTGTCTGTTCATATCCTTCGCCCACTTTTAATTGGGGTTATTTTTTTCTTGTAAATCTGTTTTAGTTCTTTGTAGATTCTGGATATCAGACCTTTGTCAGATGGGTAGACTGCAAAAATTTTTCCCATTCTGTTGGTTGCTTATTCACTCTAATGACTGTTTCTTTTACTGTGCAGAAGTTGTGGAGTTTGATTAGGTCCCATTTGTCTATTTTGGCTTTTGTTGCCAATGCTTTTGGTGTTTTGGTCATGAAGTCCTTGCCTACATCTATGTCCTGAATGGTTCTGCCTAGATTTTCTTCTAGGGTTTTTATGGTGTTAGGTCTTATGTTTAAGTCTTTAATCTATCTGGAGTTAATTTTAGTGTAAGGTGTCAGGAAGGGGTCCAGTTTCTACTTTCTGCACATGGCTAGCCAGTTTTCCCAACACCATTTATTAAACAGGGACTCCTTTCCCCATTGCTTGTTTTTGTCAGGTTTGTCAAAGATCAGATGGTTGTAGATGTGTTGTGTTGCCTCCGCGGCCTCTGTTTTGTTCCATTGGTCTGTATCTCTGTTTTGGTACCAGTACCATGCTGTTTTGATTACTGTAGCCTTGTAGTATAGTTTGAAGTCCAGTAGTGTGATGCCTCCTGCTTTGTTCTTTTGGCTTAGAATTGACTTGGCTATGTGGGCTCTTTTGGTTCCATATGAAGTTTAAGGTGGTTTTTTTCCAGTTCTGTGAAGAAGGTCATTGGTAGCTTGATGGGGATAGCGTTGAATCTGTAAATTACTTTGGGCAGTATGGCCATTTTCACGATATTGATTCTTCCTAACCATGAACATGGAATGTTTCTCCATCTGTTTGTGTCCTCTCTTATTTCGTTGAGCAGTAGTTTGTAGTTCTCCTTGAAGAGGTCCTTTACATTCCTTGTTAGTTGTATTCTTAGGTATTTTATTCTCTTTGTAGCAGTTGTGAATGGCAGTTCATTCTTGATTTGGCTGTCTTTAAGTCTGTTATTGGTATATAGGAATGCTTGTGATTTTTGCACATTGATTTTGTATCCTCAGACTTTGCTGAAGTCGCTTATCGGTTTCAGGAGATTTTGGGCTGAGACGATGGGGTCTTCTAGATATACAGTCATGTCGTCTGCAAATAGAGACAATTTGACTTCCTCCTTTCCTTCAGTCAAGTATTCTAAGGAAACTGGAAACGGGATTTCTCTGTTGCCTTTAATACGGTGAAAAACCACTGTCTCTTTGATTTGCATTGGAGGAAGAAAGTCTAGTTTTGCATGTATATTTTCTCTTACAGGATGTGTTTAGAAGAGTTTGGAGAGGACATCGTGCTCTGGCCAATAACTGGGCCTGTGTCTGGTCACAAGATGATCAAACAGGTGCCTGCATGACTGTAGGACAGAGAGCTGGGCAGCTAGAGAGGCTGTTCCGAAATGTGAAGCCTCTTCCCACTTTGCTGCCGTCCTAACCTTTTCTTAAGTCATGGAGAACTGATCCTTAGACATTCCTTACCTCTCTCACCCACTTGAGGATTGCTCAGGGCCTGAGTTTAGGATTGAAATAAAACTATTTCTGGTTTGTGATGACATTCTCTAAGCCAGCAGTGCAGTTTAAATATCCACAAGAGTGCCCCGGTTCCATCAGCACCCCTTAGTAATTGGTCATGAGACTTGGACCTCCTTCAGGGCTGGGATTCCGGTGGCAAGAGAGTTGCGTAGAGCTGTTCTCTCTGGGCTCTTGGGAAGGATTCATGGAATAGAAGTGGGACCCTAGCACATCCAGGGCACACCTGTCTCTGTTTTTGTCCTTTCCTGAATCTTTCTGGCCTGCAGAACAGAATAAAATCACTCTTTGCCAATGTGACTTTTGTTAATGACTTTATGGATAGAAAGTACCTCCATAGCACTCTCAGATAAAACACCTTCAAACAAACCCCAAAACCCATGCTCACAAAACCACCCACCTTAAATTATGAAACTTTCAGTCTGACTAAATCCCAGAGAAGGTGTTGGAGCCTGAGTAAATGGAAAATGGTAACAAAGAGCTTTGCCTTCCTAATCCAAATGAAAAGCTTGTAACCCTCTCCCTACCTTTATTATCAGTAAATCTTGGACCTTTGGGAAGTAGATACAGCATACTGATCCTTAAAACAGAGTCCCTTCATCCTAGGTAGATTTCTAACTGAAGTGGGTTCCACATTGGAAGTACTTTGCAGAAACTTCTATTACTGCAATTAACTTTTGCACCAGGAAATAGTATCCTCAACACAGAAGGAAAGAATTGGAACACTCAGCTGGAGGTGTCTGATAGGGATATGTGTCTGCTTTTTGAATCAACCATATATACTTTTGTTCTTGTCCCTGGAGGCCCTTTGTGGTGTGAGAACATTGAATTTGGAGAGGGAAAGGGAGACCAAAGAGAAATGGGGGTGATGCTTAAGGGAAAGGGGGGTTTTCAGTTTGTTCACCATGCTTGATGACAGATTGCCTCCAGATCCTCAGGCCACGTTCCTGTGGTGGGTAGGGATTCTCTCTCTCTCTCTCTCTCTCTCTCTCTCTCTCTCTCTCTCTCTCTCTCTCTCTCTCTGTGTGTGTGTGTGTGTGTGTGTGTGTGTTTTGTAAATAGTGATTTCTGTAAGTCAATAAAGAATGTGGGATGACCTTCTGCACATGCCCATTGAGGGGCTTTGTGTAGGAACAAATGCATGGTATGAATGGATAAACTGTAATCTGAAAGCATCAAGTTATTACATCTTCCACAGTTAGGAATCTGCTCACCAGCATGGCTGCTGTGGTTTCTGTAATTCCGGGATTCAGAGGAGCATGTTAGAGTTGTAGAATGCTAGAGGAGGAGGTGCAGGGATCTCCCCTTGGGAAAAGAGCGGAGACAGTCTCTGAGTCATAATCTTCGACCACTGAAAGGTCAAGGGAGAACTGTCCTGTTGTCTGCGAAGTCACAGGCTTCCTTCCTGTTCTCTGAGCCCTATCGCTTACCCAAGGTGCAGCGGCATTAGTGTCTGTTTACACATAACAGACATCTCTTTCATTAAATAATTTTTAAGGCATTTGTTTGGTAGAAGTTTCCCATTTTTGGGGAGTCTTTTCTCTGACTGCATGTAAATAACAACTTCACAGATTATGAAGCTTTTCAAACAGTCTATACTGCTCAGCCTTAATTGGGGTACCCAAGGATGCCCTCTTGCTGCCTCAACCCTGTTCTCCTAGCTGGTGATTCAGCTCTGGTGGGAGCTGTGTACAAACAGCTCTGGTCATCTTTTTGTGAAACACATTTGTTGTCTCCTTTTTCTTCTGCTGATATCTATATCTTCATGGTTTTCAACAAAGCTGTGTGCATTACATTTTTTCTTTACCATTTCTCCGTAGTTATTTCTAGCATTTTTTTTTAGCTGATGAAAGCAAATAAAGAATTTTTATGCTCCATAGTCAGTCTAACATTGATTTCTCTGACTTTTAAGTTGGAAAGTCATTTTGCAGTGGTTTTTTTTTGTTTGAAGGTAGACCATGCTTCTACTAAAAAAGCGCACATAGGCTTATGGCTCAGTTTACTGGTTCCAGCTCACTTTCCTGTTCATTTACCTTCTTGTAAAATGGAAAGACAAACAGACCTTAAACTTAACTCAGATAGTGATTGCCAACTTTTTTCTTTGTGTTTAAGTAGTTATATTATTTCTAGGTTATGTCGTCTTTGTTTATCTTTGAAAGAAAAAAACCCTCACTCTGTTGACAGGAACACATTGTTCTAGGCTTGTACAATTGCGCCGATGATGTTTTTTCCCATTGGAACCACGGGGATGGTAAGGTTGGTGTTGCCAGCTAGCCTTTTTTTTAAAATGTAAAAAACCGTAGCCTTAATTTATAGCATCATCATTCTCCTATGTATGTAGTATGCTTCTGAAAGAATTGGATGTCAGATTCTTGCTTCTATGATCAAGATCTTGTTTTTGCCTTTTCTCTGCTCACCACCTCCCTGCCCTGACTCGGAGTACTCTCCTTAGAGGAGGTGGTCAACTTATATTGCAAAATTGAAAATGTTATACCTTACAAAGAAGGTGATATGCCATTTGTTAACGATGTGCGACTGTGACTTCTGAAGTAGACCTTTAAAAATGGGCCACACAGCCTTTTCTTTGGAGGAGGGGCATTTCAAATAGGATTATCCTCTTATAGTTTAATAAGGAAACAAGCAAACAAACAGGCTGTACAGGGTACATATTCTTAAACTCTATGACAGTGGAGGCTAACCCAGCGGGCCTTTGATGGCCTTAGGAGGATCCTCAGCTTTGGGGGCAAGGGTTCTGGGTGGAAAAGCACCACTGGAGGGAGAAATCAGGGAGGCAGTGTTGCTTGAGCTCAGAAAATAAAAGCAAGTCCTGAAATCAGTATGAAAACAGCCCTGATTTGCTTCAAATGTACTTCATCTGCCAACACTTAATGTCTGTGACTTAGCCAAAGGAAATGTACACTAACTGTTCAGTTTCTCTGCAGTTTGTACTCTGGGATTTGCCTCTGGAAGGTTTCTGGTAAGGAAGCTGTGGCTCTGTTCCCCTTGGGTTTGAAAAGAGGCCAAAACAGGTGATAGGAGGAAGGAGGCACGGGCAGTGGAGGAGATGTGCTTGATCATTGCAGTGTGGAAGGTGGCTCAGCTTGCCTGGCATTTTGGGGTACTATGTGTGCCATACGAGGTGGGGATGGGTGTGTGAAGGGAAACGAGGTGGCCTGGGCAATCTGTGTCCTTGCCTAGAAAGATCATTACTCTTTTTGTTTAAAAGAAACACATGAATTAGCCATCAGGGATAATTTTGTCCCCCATCTTGTTACAGGTGATCATTCCTTTGATAGGGCAGTGCCAGATCCTGCTTGTGAGCACAGAAAATACCATAAGTTCCTCGAGAAAGTATGCCTGAGGAAGTTTATCTCAAATGCAGTTTGAGTTTGCAAAGGTCCTGTGGTGCATCGGGGGACTGGGAGATGGAGTCTGGGAACAGTGCAGGCTGGGCCAGCAGCTGGCTCTGTAGCCTCTGGGCCTGTTGTTTTTATCCTCAGAGGGGCCGCTGCAGCTGCACCAGGTTCTCTTCCCACTGCAGACTCTTTTGTCTCTGTACCTCAAGGGAGTATACAGAAAGCAGAGAAGGACTCATTCAGAGTCTTCCCCTTATGAAAATCAAAAGAAAACAAAATTAACAGCATTAAAACTAAGTATGAATAAAACTTCTATTGTCTTATAAAATCTAGTTTTCTTTCTTTTATTTTTCTTTCAGTTCATGTTTACTCAGTAGGTAGGTAAATGGGCTAAACACACATTCCTTTAGGGCAGGAAGAACTTCATCTTTTTATTAGCTTTAGTCTGTTTACCTTATAATGCTTAAAACAAAAGCAGAAAATGACATTGGTTAATCATAAAGAATCATTTTCTTTTTTGTATTCTTTTGTCCTATGGTGAGATGCCTCCTCTCCAGCAAGCTGTAATGGTACACAAAGTAAAACTGTTCCTATGCCTTCATTAGACTGAAGCTTGTCCCCAGACTTTCTTTAGAGAAGTTTCCATAGCTTAGTTCACGCTCAGGAGATTCAGTGATGATGTTGGGTTCTTGATTAGGAATCACTTAACAGTGCCGAATAATTACTGACTGATAAATGTTAAGACAGATTCTTTGTCTACATACTGTTCTTGTGGAGCTGCAAAGACCTTTGTGGTTGGCTTGTTTGTTGCGTCTTTCAAATGCAACAACTGCACTGATACTCTGTATCTTGAAAGACTTATAAAAGCAACAAGTAACTTACTTTGTATCTTTTCCCCTAATAGTTGGCTTTTACCTCCTTTTTAACTTACTACATTTATTAAGGAGTTTATTTTGGTATTACGTTTTGCTCATAAAAGGATGAAGCCAAGATTGGTGATCTGTTCAAATAGATTGAAATCCTGTTTGTGACCACTTAAATGTGTCTTGTGTGACTTGTGGACTGTGTCAGAGGAACGTTTTCCAACCAAAAGTACGCATTGGTATCGCAGATGAACAAGTCCTTATACCATCTGAAAACAAGGAAAAGGTGGGGAGAAGCTTGAAGAGGTAAGAAGGCCATTAGGAAAGGCCACATATTTTCTGATTCCATTTTAAATCATAAGTTGGTGAAAATGCTGTGTGACCAAAGGATGAACATATTTTAGTAACTATAGTGCTACAGTGAGATAAATTTCACAGGTAAATGTGACACAGCTAATCCATAATCATTACTGTTTGTGTTGCATGGCTATTCTGTAGAAATAGAAGGTAGTGTGTTTAAGTTTTCTGTTATTTCACATAAATACAAACCGAGAGTTTCAGTGGTCTGGTTTGAAAGGGAAGAAGTAGAAGACGGAAGGAGAGAGGTTGGCAGAGTAGCAATCTGCTCTGATATCCTCTAGTACACAATGTAGATATAGGTCCCAACCTGGCAGGGTTTGAGGATCAGAAGGGTGGTTCAGGTTTAGACAATTCTCCGTGTTTGTAAAGCCCGGTAGCTAGTTAAGAGAAAAAAATCTTTTTTCCTTCCCTATTACCCTAAAAAGTCCCCAGATTCACTATATGTAGAATACTTGAGTCAGATTAACCTTAACAGTTAGGTTTCAGGTATATTAGGTGTGGCTGACAGCTGTCTTATCAACCCCCATTTATTTGCTAATCCAAATCAGTTTAATGGGTAGAGTATTGTAAATGTAGAGAAGGTGAACTCTACTAGCTATTTTTCTCAGCAAGAAGAGCAGATGACTAACAGCCAAATACATACCATTATTACGTGACTTAGCATTTATAAGGCATTTTATGCTTCCTGAGAGACCAGAGCACCCACAAATGAGGTTTCAAGTAAGATTCATCTTTGCAAATGAAGACAAATTAGCAAAATCTTTGTACTTTTAAAATGTGCCTTTTGATTTGTTATCTGTTTGGAAAGAAGCTTTTAAAATCAAAACTATTAATGTGTGGTTGTTATCTTCAAAGGATAAATTATGGTAGGTACTTGTTACCCACATTACCACTTTAAGATGATTATGACTGGCCCAAATTAGGGAACCTTTTCATATATGTATTATATATTTTAACTTTAGTCTTTTTAAAATGAATATTCCTAGGTGGCATGGGAGGATGGGAAGATCAAAACCCCAAAGCCCAAACTTTAAATATTATTCCTCTTAATTATGGGCTGCTTCCTTGAACTTACCATTTTTTTTGTTTGGAAAAGTGAGATTTTGTTTTTCAATATTTTGTACTGATATTCTGTGCCTACACAAATTTTGTTTTGGTTCAATAAGAGTTGATATTTTGCTAGGGGTTGCCTCCCATGAAGAATCAAAATACAGATTTAAGTTCAACAGGCTTCTGAAGCAGATGTTTCTATGCGCTGAAACTCTGTAAACACGTGTAGCTTGGTCTACCATTGTATTTTGCTGTATTGATTTGTTTTTTTTTTTTTTTTTTTTCTTCCTCCTGAAAAGCTCTGGCCTTTCTGTTTTCTGCTGATATGAAGACTGGGCCATTCCCCAGGGTCTCTGCAAGAGAATATCCAAGGCCTGTCCACTGTTAAATACTACTGCCCCTGATCATAAAGTTCCATTGAGTTCAATTTTATATGAAGTTTCTTTGTAAAAAGGAACAAACATTTATTCAATAGATCCAGTTGTTGTCAGCATTGACAGATGTGAAAATGAACAAATAGCAAGAAGTTAGAAAAGGAAAACAAGTACTTAAAAAAATCTTGTATTGTCAATAAACAAGTCTAGTTTAGAAGCATTTTTGAACATGTGTAATGAAAATGGAGGCCTTAGATGTTTCAGGGTTGATGAAGAGCTGGCTTATGTGTACTCAGATGCTCCTGTTACTGTTATCACTGTAGTATTATAAGGGCTTAGTTCTGTCCTTTAAGTCACAGACAGAAGTTACTCTTGATTTTACTAGCAGTCAGAATATGTTTTTCTTTAAAAAGAAAAGAGATGATATCCCAGTGCTTCTCCATACTAAAACAGGAAGAGAAGCTTCCTTGTTAAAGTGACAGTTTAGATGTTGTTATTTTGACAGAAATATTAGTAAATATGTCACATTATCCCTTGCTAAATATTTATAGCATAGAATGTATACTCTGATGCATAATATTTTATGAAAGAAATATCTTTGACCTCAAATCCCTTTCACTGCTTTGACACGAATCTGTATACTCAGAGGTCTGCAGGAAAAAGACTTTATTAAAGACCCCTTTATTTCAGCAAAGATAAAACTCCATCCTCAGAGGGAACACCCTGGGATCTTTGAGACTCTTGAAGGCAGAGTATTCTGAAATACATGCATCCATTTCTCTGCTAGAATTTAGATAGCTTCACTTTTGCAAAAAAGCACAAAATGAAGGCAGTTTCTGATGTAAAATTTTAGTTTTTGAGATTAAGCGGGGGCACAGTGGTGAGGTGCCCTATCTCAGCACTTAGGTAGCAGCCATGACAAGGGTCCTGGACCTTCCTCCCTAGAAAGGACACGTTGGTCACTCATGGCAGTGTCCTCTGCATTCAGTTCAGCTGTGTGACTGAAAGACACTGTCCAGCAGCTGTGAGTTTAGAAGATGTCGCACATTGAGTATTTTTCTCTAGCTTATTTAGAAATTCCAGTCTAGACTTATGCAGTTTTGGATTCGTGGCCATAGTTTTGGCCTTCATTAGATGGCTCTCAAAGGCACTTTTCAGGTGGATGTTGATCTCATGCCAGAGATGATTTTCCCTAGAAATGGCTGGGTATATGGAGACATTCTGTATTAGAGTACAAGGGTACACCCATCTCTTCTGTATTAGAGAGCAGGTGTTGCCCCCATGGTGCTCAGATTGTTTAGTGTGAGAAGGAAAAGACCAGAGATAGGAGGAAAACTGCCTTCCATGTAGCTCAGTTAACAGTGTCATGATTCTCCAGGATGCGGCTATTTCTGTTTTTATTTACAAAATGGACTGGAGAATGAATTAGTAAGCAAACTGTCTCCATTAGGTAAGTGGCATTCTGATTTGTCTCTGTAAAGTTCCATTTCCCAAGTCATGTGTTCCAAAGCATTTTTATGTACAACTACTAGAAACTGCTGTACAAATGTTTGCTGTTACTTGGTTGTAACGGAATCAGTAATGAGTTTCAAAATGGAATAATTTCAGAGCCCTTCATTTACAGTAGTTTGGGAAACACTTGAAATACCGTGATCTCAATTCACTGCAAGCTCTCTAACTGGAAAATGTGCCTAGTGTCTTCTTGAAGCAAGAAGCCCCCGCCTCTTAACCGTTGCTGTTTTAGACTAGAGTCTTCAACATTATTCTGTAGACCTTAGCGTTTATATTGTGTTATCTTTGACATCCCCCCAACCCCAGCCTCCCAACCTTTGATTGCTTTCCTTGCAGTGTTCTCAGCTTGGACCAGAAGGCACAGATCTGTCCCTGAACTTAACCTCACTATGTGTGAGCTCAAGGATTTGCTGATGTTGCAAGCACTAAATTATGTTCATAACATTTAACCCTCATATCCATAAGCAAACTAAGTGGGAAAATAAAGACTGACTATTGTGGCAGTCAGATTGTTTAGGGAACAGCAAAAAGGCAAATTTTTCTTTAATTAAAGTTCAAAAAAGTGAGGTGTAAGAGGGTGGGAAAGGAAAGGTTTATTAAGAAAATTGTATACTACATTAATTTGACTTTGCTGTCTAGACTTAAATCCATGTATTTTTTGGTCTTAAAAATGCATTCACATGTATTAGTAAGTTAAAAACTTATATTAGCATTGTTATGTGTTTCTTACAGAAAATCTCTAACTTTTTAATAAGCATGTTTTACAAATGCTGTTTCCTGAGAACTGTCTCTCCTAGATGGAACATGCCAAATATTTGTGGGTGGTCCCTTTGTATCACCCGTACCTTCTTCCTAGTAATTTGAAACACCATGCAAATTACCTTTGGCAAACAGGACCAGCTAAATCACCACTAAGATTTATAATTCACTTTTCGGATATCTGAAACATCATCAATATCGCCGTCCAGGGCCCGCTCCTCTGGAGCGTGGTTCGTGCTGTCTCTGCCTACTCCATCTGGCTGATGCCAGACGGGCAGCTCAGCGCTCAGTAGACACAGATCCCTGGCACATGTGAACGTGAAAGAGGCTTCTCCATGGGAGTGAAGTGGCCAGCAGGTGTCACAGGCTGTGTGGGCCTGTCATTGTATGGGCACTTTGCTGGGGGAATCCCATCACAGCATGTGCTGGTGTTAGTTGTAGACTTTGTGTGTCTGGGGGAGTCCGGAAGATAATACAGTAAAGGTGTCTGGGGGTGTGTGGGGGTAGTTAGTTGGGGTTTGCTTGTTAGCTTGTTGTAAAAGCCCAGCTTTTCATCCTTGGAAAGATTCAGCCAAATGGAGAGGGTTACCTGCCAGGAATGCTGCAGAAGCAAGAACTCAGTGGGTGAGCACTTCCATTTCTTCAACAAATGCTTCTGAGCCCCTGACCTGTGCCAGATGCTCTTCTTGAGCTGAGAATCCTGCAGGGAAAAAAGAGATAAAGATCCCATGGTCCTGTGGTTCACCTTCTAATGAGTACACTTTTGTCCATCAAACAGGGTGGCCTCTCTGGTGTCTCTGCACGCTACTCACATGGCCTTTCCTTAGCTGACAGGGTCTTATGACTAGTGATTGGTGGTGTTAATCTGGATTTTGCCACAGCACTTATTTTCTAGCATATGACTTAATTTACTTAATAACTGTGTCTATGGTATATATATTCTTATACACACAGGCATGCACACATCAACACGAATATAAGCTTTACAAGGACATAAACCTTATCTTTTATTTCTTTCTTGCTTGTGTATTCTAAGAACAGCCTGGCACAGAGCAGAGCCCAGGAAATGTTTGTCGAATGCATGCTCATGCTGCATGTGTTTGAATGTTCTCACTCACCAACCCTGTTGGCATTTGGAGAGTGCATCTAGCTGTAAAAGCCATGATGCTTGGGTGTCTTGGGGTGCTGAGCTTGTTTCCACGTCATTTGTGGGTGTGGTGCTGGTGTTTGGGTTAGTTCCCGAGTTTCTGATGGCTCTCCCCTCTGCCTTATGTGGGATGGCAGAGTTCTGTGTATAGAGTTAAATTTCATGGTCCCTGGCTTCCCTATGGAAGACAGCAGCACTGATAAATGCTGCACCTGCATTCTCAGCAGTCTCATGGGGTGATTTTTCCTCTTTAAGGAAGTCACCTGATGGTTATGTTGAGTAGGAAGTGCATCCAAAGCTTTGGGAGCTCAGCGTTGTCTCCTGGGCTGCAGTCAGAGCCCCATTTTAGAGCTTCGTCTCCCAGGCAGCTGTGATGACTACTTGAAAGCCCACTCAGGGGGAAGGTAAACCTGAGGCCCAGGTATTTGGACAGTGAGCATGGCGAATGGATCATTAGCTGTGCATAGAGTTGTTCATATGTGGTGACAGATGTTGGGCTGTTATTTAGTAACTTGGAGTTGTGTTTCTTTGCGTTGGAGCCATGTCTGGGTTCTGAGTGCTTCCCCCAGGCCGGATGGAGAGCTCCTTGGTAGGGGTGGCATTTTCAGGTGTCCAAGGCATTCCATGCATGTGCACCTGTAGGGTGTGTGTCACCTGGGGTAAGACAGAGCCCTCCCAGTTCCTCTTCTAGATCTGTGCTTTTAGTTTTTAAAGAATGTCAGTATATACGTTGCCATTTTTTCAACAGATATAGAATGAGCATTCTGTTGTACTGACGTAGCTACTTGGGGTTACAGAGACAAAGCCAACTCCATGCTCAGATGGAAACATTCTAGTGGTAGAACAGACATCAAACAAGTAGACAGCCAATAATGTCAGACAGCAGTAAGTGCTACGAGAAAAATACAGCCTCACTGCTTGTGATGGAGACTTTAAGTTGGATTCTCATGGAAGGCCTTTCTGAAGAGGGGATATTTGCCCTGACACCATGAATCAGCCACGAGTAGACACGGAGACGAGCGTGAGGTGATAGGCCCCAGTGAGGGAAAGATCTCCATGATGGCATAGATTATTCACTCCACAAATATTATGGAGCACCTGCTGTGTGCCAGGCACTGTTTCTAATGTCAGGTTATAGCAGTGGACAAAACAAGGCCTCTGCCTTTGTGGAGCTTTTATTAAAGTAGGGAAGGGGATGGGAGGGCTGTGTCACGCACTGGGTGTGGGGTATAGGGTACGGAGTGCCGAGCAGTTGGCCGGGTGCCTTTTTATGTAGGGTTTTCAGAGAAGGTCTCTAGTGAGGTTACATTTGGGTGAAGGCCTAAAGGAAAGGGAGGAGGAAGGCGAGGAGCTTGGAGGGCTTGGTGCAGCTTGGTAGGGCATAGGGTAGACTGAGGTCAGTTATGCAGGGCCCTGGAGGCCACAGTCAGGACTTCGCCTTTGACTCTGAAAGGAGATGGCAAAGTTTGGAGCTGCCATGTATGTAAACAGGACCACACTGGCAGCTACGTTAGGAGAGACTGTAAGGGCAAGGATGGAAGTAGAGAGACCAGTAGGAGGAGGCTGTTGCCCCAGTGTAGGGCAGACAAGATGAACCTTAGACCAGGGTGGTGGAGATGGTCACTGGAGAGAAGTAGTCAGTCTGGAAGCACCAGCAAGACTCTGGTGCACACAGGACACAGTGGGATGGCACTGAGGAGGAAGAGATGAGGTTGGGTGGCTGGAGCCTGGTGAGTGACAGACGGAGAGGGCTGTTAGATCACACGGGCCCTGGAGCCATGGTGAAGAATTTGGATTTTGTTCTCTGTGTTGGAAAGTCAGCAGAGAGCTTCGATGGGTTGAGATGACATAGGGACAATGTTAATAACAGCAACAAATATTTATTGAGCACTTACTGTGTACCAGCTGTTGTGACAGCCTCTCAAGGGTTGGTTCTGCTGTTAGACCCATTTTATAAATGAAGAAACTGAGGCACAGAGAAGTTAGCTGACTTGTCCAAGATCACACAATTAGGGATAAACTTGACGTAATTATGTATGTCCTGGTGGGTATTTCAGTTTTCTCTAGGGAAGGTACCATATCTTTGGGTAACTGTGCCCCTACCCCAGCATTCAAGATGGTTGAAAGGAGATGTTTAAGAGTGGGACCAGAGAATATGTAGGTATTAAAATCTTGCGGAATCTCTGTTCATTATATAATTCATGTACCTTCTCCTTTCGTGAGCCCCTCAAACATCATGGGTGTGTTTTCTCCACCTGTAAAGTACGTTCATATTCATAGAAAACCCACAGAGAACTGCTGAAGGTTTCTTCGTAAGAGCTTTCACAGGATAGCTAGAAGGTCTGCAGTTCGTTTAAAAAAACATAACAAAAAGCCAAACCACCCTTGATTCCAGGCTGCACAGCCTCCAGGAGGTGTGGGTAATCTCTTTATAAAGCTTGGCATAATTTCTGTAAGATTTGCTTCTTTTGCTCTCAGCTTGCTATCCTGATGTGTTTGCCTTTGAAGAGGTTAGAAATATTGTGATTTAATCACAGACCATGTATTTCTCAAGATTCATTTGGTGTCTCCAACTTGTTTTCTTGTTTCTTTGCCATCAGTCCACAGGCAGAAGTGGGAGGAGGCCAGCATGGGGGACAGAGTGTGGTAAAAAGGAGCATTTACTTAGCAGAGGAGAGTGCTGAGGGCTGCTATTACCTTCCCAGAACGCCTGATCCCCAGCGGTGATGAGCAAGCTGGGATTGTGCTGTTAAATTTGGTATTTTCTAGAAATATATAGCAGGCTTTCCCCTCCACCTGCCCCCCTTCAAGGTTTTGAAGCCCTATTTGTGTTTTGCAAGAGTTGAGAGAGGAACAGTTAATAGCTCGCATCATCTTGTCTCTGGAGGGAATTTATGTATCAATTCACCGGAAGACTGCTCTGTCATTAGGGCAACAAGGATGGTTTTATTTCTCCCTTCCCTTCCTGCACTCTGTTCTTATGTAATTCTCTTATTAAAACCATTCCTGCTAAATGAGAGCATGCTCTTGTGTTCGGGCCCTGCTTTGAAGAAGGGTGCTGAGTCTTAAAAGTGTGGTAGCCTCTCATTTCTCTTCATAATTTCTGAGCTTTCGAAGGACTTTGTGTTTTACAGAGTTTGTTGTGTTGCACAAACCAGCCTCCTTGGCCCTTCTAGGTGATAAAAGATACTGGGCCAGGAGGGCAGCCGTGGAAAAGGAGTGGGCGAGGGAGACAGTGCTTTATCCTGCCAGGATGAAGCATATTGATTGTTGGCTTATTCATAAATTAGAAAAATATATAAAGGATTGAAGTTGTTCATTATCTCATAAGATTTCTAGCAGGCTGTATAAAGTCTGTAGATGGTAATATCAATTTAAAAGTGGACAATGAAAAAAATGGTCTCTTTGGGAGTTGTGTTGCTATCTCTACCCCAATTTGACAATATTTAATTAACTTGGCAACTCCCATTTTACCAACAGAGAACAACAACCTTTGATTTTAAAAAAATAAAATGACAGAGTGAAAGATACAGAGTATGACTCAGCAGATGGGAATTTCTTTAATAACACGCAGGTGTTAGCATTAGAATCGCCAGCAAACAGCTCTGTGAGATGCCCTCCCAGTCCTCTGCTATTTGGATAACAGACTAGAAGACCAAGAGACTCTGCAGCAAACTTCCCAAGGGGAGGCGAGCTTGGTGTTGGTATCTGCCGATTCCCTTTGTTTCCGTTGTTTTCCCTCTGACTTGGAAAACACGGACACAAATCCAGTCCCGGTTCCTGCAGCTGCTGGGGCAAAGCAGGCTTTTTATGAATGAGGCCCAGAAGGGGGAGGAGAGGGCTTGTGTTACAGCAGCGGTTGGGTAATATATTTCATTCACTCGCAGCCATCTAGCCCAGGCTTCATTTTAGAGGATATTGTTCATTTTTGGCAATTTAGATTAGACTTTTTTTCTTTCTTGTGCAACTGTTGGTAAGTTAGAACACTAAGCATGTGTGTGCATTCTTTTGCTTGCTTTTTTGAGGGATTGCTCCTTTAGTAGGAGAGGTGGGAAGGCTTTGTCATCCCTGGGGGCCTGAGTTGCTTCTCCCTCCCAGCACCATCTAAGAGAAGAAGAGGTGGCCTCCCTCTCCCCAGCCCTCAGAACCCTTGATAGTCTGAGCACTTGTTGGGGGTGACTTCCACCTGGGGTACACTCAGGTCCACATGTGCCAGTCTCCCTGCCCTGTTCCTTGCCCTGCTCCCCATGGGTGGCTCTTTATTTGTGACACCTGAGCCCCCATTGCTGTGGCCACCAAAACCTGAATTGGAAGCTGTGTGACAATGCTGGTCCCCCTCCCTGCACTGCTTCCTGGGGCAGAACAAAGAGAGCAGGCTTTGTCTCCGGCATAAATGAACCTCTATCAAAACAAACACCCAGAGAGAGGGGCGGCCTGGTTACAGCTGCCTCTGTGAGCCTGACAGCGGGCCTCATTGCTCACAAAGGCAGCTTTGAGGCCCAGAAGAGGCTTTTCCTTGATGACCGAGCTGTGCACAGGGAGCAAACCCCAAACTGACTGCTTGTCTGTGCCACCCTCCAACAATGAGTTCCCCAAATTGGACAGGCTGGGTTTGTATCCTTGAGCACGATTTTTGGGAAGAGCATTCCCCATGAGGCATTGCAGCTCTGTGTATGGAGGATAGTTCTGTTTTCAGGTTGCTCTGCCATGGAGGTTAAGAACTCCATCCTCCAAGGTAGACATTGAGAACAGAGACTACGACACTGGGTTTTCGCTCCAGCTTTTAAATAGCATGACTCCCAGCCCCCACCCCCATGGCTAGCAGCAAACGGGGACTTCAGGACACTTAAAGCCAAGGACTGAATCGTTTACTTTTGCTGTCCATGTTTTGGCATTTTACAAACGTACCTGGTAGTGACCCTGATGGGGCAAGGTCATAGGTACCTGCCATTGTGCACCAAAGTCCCTTTCCTCGTGGCCCTGGCTTTTCTCCTGCATGGGGACGTGTGTGTCCTGTTACCAAGTCCAGCATCCTGAGAATATAAATTAAAGGCACATGTCGTGCATCAACTCTGAGGTATAGAAATGGCTGGGAGTTTGGAGGCTGATTAGAGAAAAGTCCTGGTGAGCTGGAGCAGGGTGTGGCTGGCAGATTCTAAAGGTGCTAGCTCTAGTTTTACAGCTAACCAGAGAAGGTCATTGAACCCCACAGTCTGGGCCCTGAGAGTCCCTTGGAGGACTTAAGGATGGAGAAAGGTGGGAAAAGAGATGCAATTAGAAATAAGGAACATGAGAGAATTGCCATAGAAGGAGAGGGAACGACTTCTAAAAGAGGAAAGGCAGTGTGGAGAGGCTGGGGTGTTACGTTAGGTGTGCAGGGCACTGACAACAAAACCCTTTCAGTGAAAGGAGCACGAGCTGAATCGCCCTGTGGTTAAGTGTCAGCAGAGGCAGGAGCTATAGGTTCTCCTTTCTGAAAGGTGAATAGAAAATGGAAGAGGGGAGTACATGAAGCAGCACTGAGGTCTTCAGGATATGACAGATTTCTTTGGTTTTGGTTTAAGGTTGGGGGTTTGCCACAGTGAGATCAAGAAAGTCAGAACTGTTGATGTCAAGAAGAGTTTCAGAGATGTTTGGACCAGCAGCAATTTTGTGGAGCAAAGCATGTACAGGATTTGAACTTAACTCTGCGGAAGGCAAGGGTTGCTTGTGTGCATGAATTCATATCTACAGAATGCATCCGATTGTGGCTGTAATTTCTGTGGATGTGCAAACATCTACATGTGCATTTTATTTGTCTGGCATCATTGAAAGAGTTTTTTGCTTGAGTTGGTTTCCCAGGTAATTGAAGCTTACTTCTCAAAGCGCAAGATATTTAAATTTTTCCTCTTGTTACTAATTGACAGCATTTTGCTATCTTCAGGGCACTGTTATTAAACCTGGTGCCTCAGAATCTATTGACATGTAGCACTCTGATTTTCCTAAAATTAAACAGTTTCAGGCATCTATGTATGTTTATGTTTAATGCCTCACGTCCTGGCATCATACATTCTGATCTTAGGCTAACACTCTCTCAGTAAAATTCGTCTTTGTGTTTTTTTGTCAGTGGTTTTCCATGATGCTCCGAAGACTTTTGTGATTGCTTTTAATTTGGTAATCAGGTTCTAATTGTTTCATGATTGAGATACTAGAATTCTGTCCATCAGATACACAGAGCTATAAACACATACTTCAGATATGAACTGCAAATGAGAAAGACATTTAATGGTTTTAGATTTGGAACCACTTGTAGTTTACATCATTTTACATTTTTTTTCTCATATGTTAGTGGTCTTAAGTGAGTGAGACTTCTAAGAATTCTTAATTCACTTTTCCTGCAGGAAACTTCTTATATTTTCCTAGATAGGAATTGTGCTACCAAAAATGAAAAGTAAACGTAATATGTAATGTTCTATTGGTAATTGTTTCCATTTTAGGTTGACACTGAACTAATGATTTTTTAATTGTAGCTAACTTGAAACACAATGAAAAAGTGGTTTCCTGCTGTTTTTTTAAAGCTGGATTTGGTAACATGAAGGTAATATAAAATGTACAGATCTCAGTAATCTACAGTCATATGTTGCTTAATAACAGGGATATGTTCTGAGAAATGCATTGTTAGGTGATTGGATTTTGTCATGATGCCAGCATCACAGAGTGTACTTTCACAAACTTAGGTGATACAGCCTACTACACACCTAGGGTCCATGGTATAGCCTTTTGCTCGTAGACTGCAAACTTGTGCATCACGTTGCTGTACTGAACACTGTAGGCAACTGTAACACAATGGTAAGTATTTCTGTATCTAAACATAGATAAGGTACAGTAAAAATACGGTGTGAAAGATAAAAAATGGTACGCCTGTATCGGGCACTTAGTATGAGTGGTGCTTTAGGACTAGAAGTTGCTCTGGGCAAGTCAGTGAGTGAATGGTGAGTGAATGTGAAGGTCTGGACATTAAATACTGTACACTTATGCTACACTTAGTGAATATTTTATTCATTCATTCATTCATTCATTCATGAGACAGGGTCTTGTTCTGTCCCCCAGGCTGGAGTGCAGTGGTGCAATCACAGCTCACTATGGCCTCGACTGCCGAGGCTCAAGAGATCCTCAGATTTCAGCCTCCTGAGTAGCCAGGACTAGAGGCACTCACCACCATGCCTGGCTAATTTTTGTATTTTTTGTAGAGTTGGGGTTTCACCATGTTGCCCAGGCTGGTCTCAAACTCCTGACCTCAAGTGATCCACCCTCCTCAACCTCCCAAAGTGCTGGGATTATAGGCATGAGCCACCACACCTGGCCACAGTTAACTTTTTTAATAAGTAGAAGGCGTACACTCTAAAATAATAAAAAGTATAGTAAATACATCAACCAATAACATAATCGTTTATTATCATTATGACATATTAGGTACTGTGCATAGTTGTACGTGCTGTACTTTTTTGTTTTGTTTTTTTGAGACAGTGTTTTGCTCTTGTTGCCCAGGCTGGAGTACAAATGGCATGATCTTGGCTCACCGCAGCATTTGCCTCCTGGGTTCAAGTGATTATCCTGCCTCAGCCTCCCAAGTAGCTGGAATTACAGGCATGTTCCACCACACCCAGCTAATTTTGTATTTTTAGTAGACACGGAGTTTCACCATGTTGGTCAGGCTGGTCTCAAATTCCTGATCTCCAGTGATCCGCCCGCCTCGGCCTCCTAAAGTGCTGGGATTACAGGTGTGAGCCACCGTGCCCGGCCGTGCTATACTTTTATACAACTGGCAGCTTGGGTTTGTTTGCACCAGCAGCCCCACACACACATAAGCTGTGCTACATCTTATGATGGCTGTGATGTCACTAAGCAATAGGAATTTTCTAGCTCTGTTGTATTCTTAGGGGACCACTATGGTGTATGCACCTCATCTTGAAAATGTGTTAGCTGCCTCATGATTGCATTTCTCTTCCGTAGTCATGGGCTCACCACGCAGCAGTCATGTGTGCTCACTGGATGGAATGGAAGAACACTGAGGAAAGGCATAGCCTGTTTCATCTGTTGATGACACTATTATTTATTTAGAGGAATGTTAAAAAAAACTTACTTTTCCGTAGTTTTAGAATGCCATGAAATGCCTTCTTGGGGCATCATCGTGCCATTTTGCAAGGTAATCTTCCATTTCTGAATAATGTTACAAGTAGCCCACACTTGGAGAATGATTTGGGACTAAGGCAAGGAATTTAGGGGCACAAGTAGAGGGGAAGAAATAAACACGTGACTTTTTTTGAAAGGAGGACAGTGGTGTGTTGATTCTGCTTGGAGAGGATGGGGGTGCACTGCAGAGAAAGTCAAGTGGGGCTGTGGGAGGAAGAGACCAGCGCACACACAGCACCTGCATTTGATTGTGAATATGACTGTGACTTCTTAGGCAGGAAGGAGAGTGCTAAGACTATCATCACAGACACTCAGAAAATACCTGCTAATCCATTTATTGGAAGATACAGGGAGCTGTAGAGAATTTTTTTTTTAAGATGGAGTTTCTCTGGAGTGCAGTTGTGCAATCTCTGTTCACTGCAACCTCTGCCTCCCTGGTTCAAGCAATTCTCCTGCCTCAGCCTCCTGAGTAGCTGGAACTACAGGCATGCACCACCATGCCCAGCCAATCTTTTTTATTTTTTAGTAGAGATGAGGTTTCACCATTTGGCGAGGCTGATCTTGAACTACTGACCTCAGATAATCTGCCTGCCTCAGCCTCCCATAGTGCTGGGATTACAGGCATGAGCCACCACTCCCTTCCGCTGCAGAGAATATTTAAAAGGAATGGTAGATTCTCACAGATAAGAAGTACAGGATGATTATTTGCCTAAGTTTGAAATTGTCATTATATTCAAAGGCATTCTCTTTTGGGAGTTGTTTTATATTTAAAGTTTGAATTTAGATGACCTCAATCTTGAGATGTTATTGGAGCCATTACAAAGGGAATCTTATAGACATGCAGGTGCAATTTAATTTGAAGAGCCTTCCATTTAAACTTTATGCTGCCAGAGTTGGCCAGCCAAGCAAAAAGTTAACCAGAATTTCTGATAGGTCTTATGTTTCCCTCCCCTCTCCACAAGCTGATTTGATATTTTTTTTATTTTTTATTTTTTTACATTTGGTTGAAATATTTCACATTTCTTATATTTCACAGAGCTAGTGTTTCTCTAGAATTGTTTTCTTTGAAGTGTTTGGGCAGAGCAGCAAGACCAGACTTCCAAATGGCATGCCGCATTTTAATGTGCTTTCATAATTGTCTGTTCTAAAAGGGTGCCTGTGTGTTCATGAAATTGTGTGTGTGTGTGTGTGTGTGTGTGTGTGTAATTCAGGGCACCTGAGAGCACATTGCCCGTTGTCTTCTCCAGCCCCTCTGAAATGCAGGCCACCCTTTCTGTTTCAGTTGCCCCTTGGGTAGCAATCTATGATAAGGAAGGTCAGGAGGAAATATTTGTTTTAGTTGTCTCCTTTAACTAATTAAATCTTTAATCTTGCTCCTTAAACTAAAATAAAATTGTGAAGTAATTCTGATAAGTTATTGCCATAAATCATTGCTTTTGTAAATGCACACAAAGGACTCTGAACTGTTGCTACTCATAACATTTCTGACGCCAGATGTGTGGGGCTTTTCCATACTAAGAACCAGTTCTCCAACGCTCCAGACACCAACTGGGTGCCTTACAATTCAGTGCAGTTCTGACACTCACCACCTGGAGTTAGCACAGACTCCACAGGATGGAGGGCTCATTCCCATGCGTCTGCCCTCACTGCAAATGCCAGTAGCAGGTGTGGACGCCTACACTTCTGTCTGACTTGCCTGCAAGGTTGAGGGTTTGCAGCCAGGCCCCTTGCTTGCAGGTTTGATAATTTGCTGGAATGGCTCAATGGCTCATAAAACTGCAGAAAATAGTTGACCTCCTATCAATGGTTTAATGTGAAGGCTATATGTCCAGAGTGGACAAGTGGAAGAGTTGCACAGGGCAAGGTGTGGGGGGTGGCGTGGAGCTCCTTTGCAGGAGTCTCTAAGAAGATGGGACTCCAGCGGCAGTACCTTGTCCATGTGCTAAGCCAGCTGAGACTGCGCTGAGTGCTGTGTGTTGTCCAAGCTGACTTGGGAGGGGCCAGCTCCCAGCCTCACTTGTCATGTCCCGAGTCTGCTGGCATCTGTGGGCTTAAAGTGCCTCCACTCCCGTCCTTTTCAACTATTTCCTGATAAGAACTTAAAAAAAAAAAAAGCTGGTTGAATGGTAGGAGCTGCTCTCTGTAATTGGTATTTGTGGGAATAAATATTAAACACTTTGTAATAGGTGTTACCAGGACGCCTGTTTCCTCTCTCTGTGAGAGAGGAAATTCTCTCACAGAATTTTCAACACCATAAAGAGAGAAGCTGACTGCCAGGGAGATCTTTTTCTTAGTCCTTGTGAACATGTGCTGGACAGCCAGGAGTGGCACGTGGCAAGAAACATCTGTTCTCTGGTGTTAGTAAGAGGGATATAGCCAAGGGTATGTATATACCAATGTTAGGCCCATGCATCCACAAAATACTGATATGAGAGCTTTAGGGCACAGCTGACTCTAAGCCTAACGTGATAGTTAATATCCTGAAAATTGGAGTTGAAGAATTAGCCAGGCGTGGTGGCTCATGCCTCTAATCCCAGCACTTTGGGAGACCGAAGTGGGTGGTTCACTTGAGGTCATGGCCAACATGGTGAAACCCCATCTCTACTAAAAATACAAAAATTAGCTGGGTAGTAGTGGCATGTACCTGCAATCCCAGCCACTTGGGAGGCTGAGACAGGAGAATCGCTTGAGTCTGGGAGGTGGAGGTTGCGGTGAGCCGGTATCGCACCACTGCATTCCATCCTGGCGACAGAGTGAGACCCTGTCTCAAAAGAAAAAAAAGAAAATTGGAGAATTTATAATATCTGATGTGACCTATTCTTTAGGTGTTGAAATTAGAATGACCTCATTCACTTGGGACATTCCTCAGCTCATGGCCTGTGCCTGGCTTACAGTTACTCACTAAAATGCTTTGTTAATTGTAGCATGGGGGGATTTTTATAAATCCAAATGACTTAGAGAGGTAGGGGTCATGTTTTTAGCAGCTAAAATCATACTAATCATAAAGCTCAGATTTCTCTAAGTAGGGCGCAGAGCATAGGCTGCATCCTGGATATATTAATAGATGAACCAGATCGTGTACACATGGGACGCATTCTTTGTCCTTTGGGACTTTCTTGTGCTTGGATGTTGGTAGTAACCATGTAAGTTCGGGCAGCTTTCTAGAAACTTTCCCTGTTGTGCCACATTATGCAATAAACGCACTGCTTTGTGATATCTGAGACACGTTGGTTTTCTTCAGTGTTTGAGTTAAGTTGAGACTCCTGGCATAGTTTTAGGTTTGAATGTATTCTCTGAGGTAGGATAAAGACCAGAACATGCACTCGGCAGCCAGATGGGATTTTATCCTGGTGCTGCCGATTTTGAGACCCATGCCTCTGTTTCCCTCCCTGTAAGATGGCATTAATAGTGGCTGAGGGAACGTTGTGCTGTGAGGTTTAAATGAACTAATTCCTGTGAGTTTGCAGCAAGGTCCGCGCCGTGGTGAAGCACTGTGTGTGTGTGTGGAAGCCACCTTCGCTTTAGTCATGTCTTTGTTGTCATTAATGCATAACCTGTCTCCTTACCCTTTTTCCCCCTTATTTCAAGCAGTTGGATTTTCTCTGTCTGACACTGTGTAAGTTCAGAGGAAACAAGAGCAGCTGTAAGATAATAGTAGTTTTCCTTGTGAAGTCGTATTGAGGATTTTAGTCAGAATATCTGATCCATAAACTCAAGTTATAAAACATTGCCTTATGATTGGAATTTTTTCCCAGACCAATTCCAGTTAACATGATTTTTTGATGGTGAGGTACCGTTTCTATGCAGTAATGAAGTTATGATGACGCACAGATACCAAATACGTGTTGTTTGAGAAAGATACTTGAGACAACCTGGCGTGGGGAAGAATGATGTTAGGATATTCTCCTTGAGGAGTTTGGAATAACCAAAGGTAAAGCACTTGATAGTATAAGATATGTTAATCTTAAAAATAAATTTAAAATAATAAGATACTGGGGGCCGGGCGCGGTGGCTCATGCCTGTAATCCCAGCACTTTGGGAGGCCGAGGCGGGTGGATCACGAGGTCAAGAGATTGAGACCATCCTGGTCAACGTGGTGAAACCCCGTCTCTACTAAAAATACAAAAATTAGCTGGGCATGGTGGCGCGCGCCTGTAGTCCCAGCTACTCGGGAGGCTGAGGCAGGAGAATTGCTTGAACCCAGGAGGCGGAGGTT
>PVKV010021584.1:0-37238 GCA_004027835.1 Alouatta palliata
GCGCGATCTCGGCTCACCGCAACCTCCGCCTCCTGGGTTCAAGCAATTCTCCTGCCTCAGCCTCCCGCGTAGCTGGGACTACAGGCACGTGCCACCATGCCCTGCTAATTTTTGTATTTTTAGTAGAGACGGGGTTTCACCATGTTGACCAGGATGGTCTCGATCTCTTGACCTTGTGATCCACCCGCCTCGGCCTCCCGAGGATCGCTTCTTAAGCGTCGCCTATCGACAGGATTTCAGTCACCAGGCGGAGTGAGACACAGTTTCAGCTTTCCTCAGCCTCTCGTCTAATGGGATAGTGAGCTTCGTTCATGCCCTTGCAGGTTTCCAAAGCCTTCACATGCTGCATAACGCTCTGTTCTTCCTTCTCCTATGGCTGCAGCTGTCACCTCCTCTGGGAAGCCTTCCCTGAACTTCCACTGGGTCAGCGGCCTCTTGTGTGACCCACAGCTGACATCTCTTTCCCTCCAGCAAGACTGTGAGACCCTCGGTGGCATCTGTATCTCAAAGCACCCTCCTAACAGTGCATACAGTTGAAGAGAATTATTCACTTACTCTACAATTCATGTAGTCTGTTCTATACGGTGGACCCTGTGCTGGACATAGGAATTAGTGGTGAATGAGACCAAGATGTGGACCCTACTGGAGCCCACAGTCTGACTGGGAAGATAGAATGTTAACAATGATGAGTTAAATCAGTTTTGTTTTGTTTTTTGAGATGGAGTCTCGCTCTGTCACCCAGGCTGGAGTGCAGTGGCTCAATCTTGACTCACTGCAGCCTCTGCCTCCCAGGTTCAAGTGATTCTCCTGCCTCAGCCTACTGAGAAGCTGGGATCACAAGCACCTGCCACCATGCTAGCTAAGTTTTGTATTTTTAATAGAGATGGGGTTTCACCACGTTGGTCCGGCTGGTCTTGAATTTCTTACCTCATAATCCGCCTGCCTCAGCTTCCCAAAGTGCTGGGATTACAGCCTTGAGCCACTCTGCCCGGCATTTTTTTTTTTTTTTCTTTTTTTTTCTTTTTGAGACGAAGTTTTACTCTTGTTGCCCAGGCTGGAGTGGAGTGCAATGAAGTGATCTGGCTCATGGAAACCTTCACTTCCCAGGTTTAAGTGATTCTCCTGCCTCAGGTGATCTGCCTCCCAAGTAGTTGGGATTACAGGCATGCGCCACCACACCCAGCGAATTTTGTATTTTTAGTAGAGACAGGGTTTCTCCCTGTTGGTCAGGCTGATCTCGAACTTCTGACCTCAGGTGATCTGCCCACCTCAGCCTCCCAAAGTGCTAGTCGAAGGGATGGATGAAGGATGCCAAGGAGGTGAGATCTGAGCCAAAGCCAGAAGGCTGAGAAAGTCCCCATATGTGAAGATGAAGGGAGGCCATTCCCTGTACCTGGGAAGACAGAACAGCAGAAGCCCTGAGGCTGGAAGGGGCCTACTATGTTGGAGGAGCCAGACATCCTCCTTGACATCCTCACTTGGATCTCAAAGTTGCCCCCTCAGTTCCCTCTCCACCAATCCCTCATCATTCTGCTGCATCTCAGCAAATGGCCCCACCCTCCACTCATCCACTACACTAAAAAACAGGGAGTGGGGCCGCCCGTGGTGGCTCACACCTGTAATGCCAGCACTTTGGGAGGCTGAGGTGGGCAGATCACCTGAGGTCAGGAGTTAGAGACTAGCCTGGCCAACATGGCAAAACCCTGTCTCTACTAAAAAATACAAAAATTAGCTGGGGTGGTGGCAAGCACCTGCAATCCCAGCTACTCAGGAGGCTAAGGCAGGAGAATCACTTGAAACCTGCAGGTGGAGGTTGTAGTGAGCCAAGATCACCCCACTGCACTCCAGCCTGGGCAACAGAGCGAGACTCCATCTCAAAACTAAATAAATAAGTTGGGCATAGTGGCTCACACCTGTAATCCCACCACTTTGGGAGGCCAAGATGGGTGAATCACCTGAGGTCAGGCGTTCGAGACCAGCCTGACCAACATGAAGAAAGTCCGTCTCTACTAAAAATACAAAGTTAGCCGGGCGTGATGGTGTATGCCTGTAATCCCAGCTACTCAGGAGGCTAACGCAGGAGAATCGCTGGAACGCAGGAGGTAAAGGTTGTGGTGAGCTGAGATCGTGCCACTGCACTCCAGCCTGGGCAACAAGAGTGAAACTCCGTCTTAAATAAATAAAAATGGAAAGTGGAGCTTGCTGTCTCCCCTTTTCTCACACCACGCATACATCCTTCTCAGCATGTCTGCCAACCTCTACCTATACAGTAGGTCCAAAATCCAGGAATTTTCTTTGACCCCATAGGCTGCAAGCTGGCTTTGGTCTCCTCCAATCCATCTCCCACCTAACAGGAAGATCAGAGAGTTTTGTTTTTGTTTTTGTTTTATGCAGAGTCTCACTGTCACCAGGGCTGAAGCGCAGTCGGGGGATCCCACATCACGCAGTTTCGACCTCCTGGGATCAAGTGATCCTCTCGCTGCAGCCTCCTCAGTAGCTGGGATCACAGGCACGTGCCACAGCTCTTTAAACATGAATACATAAATCAAACACATCACTGTTAAAACTTCCTAATGGTAGCTCCCCTGGAAGTAAATTCCAAGGTTTTCACAGCGGTCTTAAAGAGCACCTCTCAACCTCCCGTCTCTCGGCATGCTGGCCCTCCCCCCCTCTCTCCTCTCCAGCTACGTGGACCTCTTTGCTGTTCTGGAACCCACCAAGCTTTTCTGTCCAAGGAGTCGTGTACTTGCTGCTCCCTCTGCCTAGAACACCCTGTGTTTCAGTTCCTTCTCCTTTGGGCCTAAGTTCAAATGTTACCTCTCTGAGAGGCCTGCCTGACCACTCCTCTCCCCTTTACTTTGATTTTATTCTTCTTTCATACTCTTTCAGATGTATGCTCTTTCACTGAGTACACCGTTTTCTGTTGTCCTTCCTTCCTTGACTAGAATGGCAGGTCCGTGAGGGCAGGGTTTTGTCTTGTATCATTGCTCATTTTGTTTTTTGCAGTGTGCTGGGCACACAGAATTTCAGGTAGGGAGGGGCTCAGAGGCTCACACCTATAATCCCTTTGGGAGGCCAAGGGAAGAGGATCATTTGAGGCTGGGAGTTCAAGATGAGCCTGGACAACAGAGAACCATCTCTACAAAAAGTTAAAAACATAAATTAGCAAGGCATGGTGGCTCCCACCTATAATTCTACCTAATCAGGAGGCTGAGGTGAGAGGATGACTTAAGCCCAGGAGTTTGAGGTTACAATGAGCTATGATTGTACCACTGCACTCCAGCCTGGGTGACAGAGCAAGAACCTGGGCTTAAAGAAAGAGGCCAGGTGCGGTGGCTCACACCTGTAATCCCAGCACTTTGGGAGTCTGATGTGGGTGGATCATGAGGTCAGGAGATCGAGACCATCCTGGCTAACATGGTGAAACCCCGTCTCTACTAAAAATACAAAAATATTAGCCGGGCATTATGGCACATGCCTGTAGTCCCAGCTACTCAGGAGGCTGAGGCAGAACTGCTTGAACTCGGGAGGCGGAGGTTGTGGTGAGCCGAGATCGCGCCACTGCACTCCAGCCTGGGTGACAGAGCCAGACTCTGTCTCAAAAAGAAAAGAAAAGAAAAACAGAAAAGGCCGGGAGCGATGGCTCACACCTGTAATCCCAGTATTTTGGGAGGCCGAACAGGCAGATCACTTGAAGTCAGGGGTTCTAGACCAGCCTGGCCAATATGGTAAAACCCCATCTCTACTAAAAATACAAAAATTAGCCGGGTGTGGTGGCATATGGCTGTAATCCCAGTTTCTCAGGAGGCTGAGGCAGGAGAATCGCTTGAACCTGGGAAGTGGAGGTTGCAAGTGAGCCAAGATTGCGCCACTGCACTCCAGCCTGGGTGACAGAGCAAGACTGTCAAAAAAAATGTCAAATGGCCCCACTTCAGCCCTGCCCCCTCCTCCTCTCACCACTGCCCAGGCCCAAAAATCCATTTTTGGCAAAATGGCATTGGATTTTTGGGCCTGGGCAGTGGTGAGGGGAGGAGGGGCAGGGCTGCATGTCAGGGGTGGCAGAGGCTGCCAAAGCAGTTTTGTTAGGAACAGTCAGCAGGAGATCCAGCAGCTGAGGGGGAGGCCAGGGCCTCCTCACTCCCCCAGCCAAGGCACCTAGCCCACAGGGACACAGGTGACACGTGACACCAGGGCAGCCACAGGGCTTCCTGGGGCATGGACCCCCTCACCCGAGGCAGCTGCTGCTGCTGTGGCTGGTGACATTTTACTCCATGAGAATCCTGGCTTCAAAGTCTCTGCAGGGGTAGCAGAGGAAGAAAAGGGAGTTGGAGAGGCCAGGCCGGGTAGGGGAGGGAGCCAGAGCGGGCAGCCACCAGGGGACCGGGCAGCCAGACGTGGCTTCGGCCTGAGCCCTTAGCCAAGGTGTGTGGGCCTGACAGGTCCAGGAACAGCCACCCTCATCCTGCAGTCCCCAAGGGACACAGGAGGAGGTGTGGGAACCTCAGGCTCCCTCTAGTGGGCTGAGGTTAGGCCTGCTGCCCACAGCCCTGCCCACTTTCTCCAGATGTCCAGCAAGGTGGCCATCGGCAGTGACACTGGGCAGGCCCGCTGTGCAGTGGAGCAGCTGTGGATGGAGGCAAGCACAGATTGAGTGAAGGTGAGGGTCGGGGCCGGTGCAGGAGGTGGGAAGAGGTCACACATGGGGCAGCGCATAGGTGCATGCCTGGGTCTGGCTGACCGGGTTAGTCTGCAGGGTCCAAGGCGGCTGCCGGTCTGCTGAAGTTCTGCATGGAGTAGGCCAAGAGTGACCCTTTCATTGTGGGCATCCTGGCCACCACCAACCCCTTCAAGGAGAAGTAGCCTTGTGCCATCCTATGAACCCAGGACGTCCCCCCTGTGGCCTTGAGCAGACCAGGGGGCCTCAATAAACATGAAGTGAATACTTCTCAGGGCATTGCTGGGCCGGGCTGAGATGGCAGACCAGAGGGACTTTGGGCTTGCAGGGGCCAGACGCACACCTGGCCCAGCCTCCTCCCTGGCCTGCCCCCAGGGTCACAGTCACAGCAGCACACACACACCCCCTGGAGTCCCGGTGGAGAGCACGCTGTCCCTCTTGCCCTCCCCAGCACCCATGGGATAGCCTCAGCAGGTGCCCTCTCCCACCATGCATACAAATGTCCAGGATTTGAGTCATAATCTACACACCACACATGTCACACGTCACACACACAGAAGTGACATCACAGACACAGGTGCTCATGGTCTTCAGGACTCTACCTCTTCAAACAAATGCACAGCAGCAGCTGGCATGCACCCCCAGCCCAGCCTTGCCATCTCTCCCAGTCACTCCCATGCAGGCCCGCAGCCCCCCAAGCCCCAAGCCAGCTCAGGCAGAACCCCGGCGGGCAAACCACACTCATACTGCAGGCCCAAGCACCAACATGTCAGGTTTATTTCTCCTTCACTCTCACCTGAGAGCGGCACATCCAAATCATAACAAAACCAGGCCTCCCACCTCACAAAAAAAAAAAAAAAAAACAGGGCCCTAGGGTGGGGAGCAGCCCCCTGGGTGGGCCTGAATCCCAACTTCAACCCTGTACGCATGGGGCCCAGGCCAGGACCTTCACCCGAATGTGGCCAGGACTCCTTGTGCCCTAGGGCCTGTGGGGGAGACAGGCAGCACCAATGCTGGGGATGGTCCCCCAAGAATAGAGGCCGAGGCCCAGCCTGCAGCCGGCAGTATCCACATCCACGTCCACCTGCTCAGGCCTGCAGCCTCCAGACCTCTAGCGACAGGCCCCCAGAGGCAGCCACCACGAGGTTGCCCTCAGCACAGACCTGGGAGGGGGCAGGGACATGAGGAGTCAGGGACAGTGGCGCTCTGGCCAGCTGGGCAGGGCACGTGGGGCAGGACCTTACCCCGGTGAACCCACTGTCGTGCCTTCGGGTGCAGATGGTCCTTGGCGGGTCTGTGGGCACGTGCACCTGGTGAGGGGCAACGGGCCAAGGTCAAGAGGGGTGCCCCTGGCTGATGGAGGTGGGGAAGGCGGGGGCTAGGCAGGAGCCTCACCCGGAGGGTCTTGTCAGTGGATGTAGTGTACAAGGCTCCCAGTGAGTACTGGATCCCAGTGATGTGAGACCTGTGGCCCACATTGAAGGACTGCAGAAGGGGGATCAGGCGACACTCAGGCGAGGCTCTCCCAACTGCCCCCCCCAACACCACCAGGGGCCCAGGGGTAGGAAGGAGGCCTGAGGGGGAGAGATGGGCAGGGGCAGGAGCCCCAGCAGACCCGGACAAGCTGGAAGCAGCCGTTGCGGTTGGCAAAGACGTGCAGCAGGCCCTCGTTGTCACCAGTCCAGAGCTGCATGTCCTGGTGGGACATGCAGAGCAGGTAGGAGTCCAGCTGTGAGAGGGAGAAGGGACACGGCAGCTCAGGCCGGACTGGGCCTGTGACCGTCCCCATCCCTCCAGGCACCTGGGGAGGGCCCACCTGCAGCCGCTGCAGGACTCTGTTGGTTCGGCGGTCAACCACCACCAGGGTGCGGTCCTCACCGCCTGAGATGATGTGCTGGTCATCTGCCAGCAGGGCCAGCACAGGGCTAGAGTGTAGTCGCTGGCTCTTCAGCAGGGCTGGGCCGGCTTCATGGGAAATGGGCCAGGGAGGAGGGAAATCAGAGCCCCTCAAAGGCCCCCCCAGCCCAGGGGAGCATCCTGGGTCTCCATTCTGTATGGCAAAACCCTTGATCTGCTCATTCCCCCACCTCACAGAGTGACCCATCTCTCCTTTCCTGCCTCAGCTAAATACAGACCTCCACAAGAGCCCCAGGCCTCTGCCCATCCCTGTCCCCATCCCATATCCCTCCTCCAGTCCTAGCTATTGTTCTCAGCACAGAGCTGACCAACATGGTCTGTCTTGGATCCGCCCTCAGGTTGGCCTGAAACACACCTCTACCCCACAGCCCCACGCCGGCTCTGCCTGGACAAGGTATGCTAGCCCTTCAATTAAACAAAATAAGAATGAATATAGGCCAGGCACAGTGGCTCACGCCTGTAATCTCAGCACTTTGGGAGGCTGATATGGGCAGATCCCTTGAGCCCAGGAGTTCAAGACCAGCCTGGGCAATGTGGCAAGACCCGTCTCTATTTAGAAAAAAAGAAAAATGGCGAGGCGCAGTGGCTCACACCTGTAATCCCTGCACTTTGGGAGGCAGAGGCAGGTGGATCATGTGAGGTCAGGAGTTCGAGACCAACCAGCCTGGCCAGCATGATGAAACCTCATCTCTACTAAAAATACAAAAATTAGCTGGGCATGGTGGCGGGCACCTGTAATCCCAGCTACTTGGGAGGCTGAGGCAGGAGAATTGCTTGAACCCCGGAGGCGGAAGTTGTGGTGAACCGAGTTTGTGCCACTGCATTCCAGCCTGGACAACAGGCTAGAGTAAGACTCCATCTCAAAAATACAAAAAAAAAAAAAAAGTGAATGAATAAATAAACAACAGAAAACACTTATACTCCAGGCAGTGCTCCTTCTAGGTGTTTATGTAAATGAATATATTTATATTTTTTTAATTAAATCATTTTTTGAGATGGATTCTCACTCTGTCACCCAGGCTGGAGTGCAGTGGCGTAATCTCAGCTAGCTGCAATCTCTGCCTCCCGGGTTCAAGCAATTCTCTGCCTCAGCCTCCCAAGTAGCTGGGATTACAGGTGCCCGCCAGCACGTTAGGCTAATTTTTGTATTTTTAGTAGAGACAGGGTTTCACCATCTTAGCCAGGCTGGTCTTGAACTCCTGACCTCGTGATTCACCTGCCTCGGACTTCCAAAGTGCTGGGACTACATGTGTGAGCCACCGTGCCCAGCCTATTTTTAGTTAATTTTTATTTAGAGATGGGGGTCTCACTATATTGCCCAGGTTGAACTCAAATTCATGGGCTCAAGCAATCCTCCTGCCTCAGCCTCCAGAGTAGCTGGGACTACAGGTAGGTGACACCACACCCAGCATAAAAAACTTAGTTAATCCACCACTGTTCCTATTATCATCTTCCCCTATTAAACCCATGGGGCTGGCAGTGGTATTATCTGGATTTCACAGATGGGGAAACAGGTTCAAGTTTGCCTGGGGGTCACACAGCTAGGAAGTGGGAGAGCCAGGATTATAACCCGCCCCTGGGGCTGCCCAGGCTTCCTTTGCACCTGCTGCCTAAGTCGCCTGTATTGCACTAGCACAGCATGGCCACTCTGAGTGGGGAGTATTTGGTTATGTGACTGTCGTCCCAGCCAGGCTGTGAGGCCCAAGTGTCTCCTTCCCCAGCATGCCATCTCCCAACCTGGGCCATAGGACTCCTGGCCCACCTCTGGGGTCGTAGATGGTCACCTTCTTGTCATAGGTGCCGGTCACCAGGATGTCAGGCAGGTAGGAGAGGCACAGCACGGCTGAGTTAGCCCTGGGAACACACAGACCACAGGGCTTGGGCAGTGGCAGGCAGGGTCCTACCCCCCAGGTCCCCTGCCCAGGCCCCCTCACACTTTATCTCGCCAAACTGCTGCCCATCCGCTGCCATGTCCCAGAGCTTCACTGTGCTGTCCCAGGAGCCGGAGCACACACAGTGGTCCTGCGCCGCCAGCGACCACACCCAGCCCTGTGGACGGGAGCAACAGTCACATACCTGCCACAGCCCATGGGGGTCCCAGACTGGAGTCTTTCTGTTTTTGCAGGTAAGGCTCAGAGACGTCAAGCCACTCACCCAAAGCCACACAGCTCATCCTCCCCAACGCCCACTGTGATAGATCCTGCAGTAAGCATAACTTCCAACTCTGGCTCCAGGTGATCATCCCCATTGCACAGATGACAAAATCAAGGGTCAGAGGAAGGAAGGAGTCAACCAACACAAGAACCCAGAGCAAGTTCCACGAGTTGAGATTAAAGTGTGTGTCTGTGGGTCAGCCTGACTTCAGAGTCCAGGACAGGTACACCCACCCCAGAATCTTTTTCTTTTTTCTTTTTTTTTGGAGATGGAGTTTCACTCTTGTCACCCAGGCTGGAACGCAATGGCGCAATCTCAGCTCACTGCAACCTCTGCCTCCAGTTTCAAGCAGTTCTTCTAGCTCAGCCTCCCGAGTAGCTGAGATTACAGGCGTGTGCCACCACACCTGGCTAATTTTTGTATTATTAGTAGAGACAGGGTTTCACCATGTTGGCCAGGCTGGTCTCAAACTACTGACCTCAGGTGATCCACCTACCTGAGCCTCCCAAAGTGCTGGGATTACAGGCGTGAGCCACTGTGCCCAGCCCAGAAACTATTTTTTTTTGAGATGGAGTCTGGCTCTGTCACTGGAGTGGGGTGACACAATCTCGGCTCACCGCAACCTCCGCCTCCCGGGTCCAGGTGAGTCTCCTGACTCAGCCTCCTGAGTAGCTAGTATTACAGGCACATGCCACCACACCCAACAATTTGTTTTGTATTTTCAGTAGAGACAGGGTTTCATCGTGTTAGCCAAGAAGGTCTCGATCTCCTGACCTCGTGATCCGCCCAACTCAGCCTCCCAAAGTGATGGGATTACAGTCATGAGCCACCACGCCCAGCCCCAGAAACTCTTTTTTGAGACAAGGTCTTGCTCTGTCACCCAGGCTTGAGTGCGGTGGTGCGATCATGGCACTGCAGCCGCCACCTCCCAGGCTCAAGTGATTCTTGTATCACAGCTTCCCAAGTAGTTGGGACTCCAGGTGCATGCCATCACGCTCAGCTAATTTTTTGTAGAGTCAGGGTTTCCCCATGTTGCCCAGGCGGGTCTCTTAACTCCTAGGTTCAAGCAATCCTCCTGTGCCAGCCTCCCGACGTGTTAGGATTACAGGCATGAGCCCCTGTACCTGGGCCCAGTAACATTTCTAAGTCAAGCTCTGCAGAGACTCAGCACCAGTAGTGGTTTGAAGCCACATGACAAGTGATTAAGAGTGTGGCCTCTACTTTGTGACCTGGCAAACCATATCACTCAGTTCATTCATCAGCAAAATGGGCAGAAAACATCTGCTGCCTCAGGAGCTAATATGCACAGCATGTTGGATGCTGACTTACTGCCCACGGATCCTGCTGAGGAGGGCACTATTATGTATCTCATTTTACAAATGGGGAAACTAGGCCCCAGAGAGGTTGAGTTTCTCACTCAGGGTCACACAGCCAGGAAGTAGCACAGTGGGGATTTGAACCCAGCAGCCTGGCCCCAAGCCCAAGATCTCAGCCACCAGTCTGACCTCCTTAGTGACTGGTGAGGCTGAGGCAGAAGAATCACTTGATCCTGGGAGGCAGAGGTTGCAGTGAGCCGAGATCATGCCACTGCACTCTAGCCTGGATGACAGAAAGAGACTCCATCTCAAAAAGAAAGAGAGAGAAAAAGGCCAGGTGCAGTGGCTCACACCTGTAAGCCCAGCACTTTGGGAGGCCAAGGCAGGCAGATCACAAGGTCAGGAGTTTGAGACCAGCCTGGTCAATATGGTGAAACCCTGGCTCTACTAAAAATACAAAAATTAGCTGGGCATGGTGGCATGTGTCTGTAGTCCCAGCTGCTCGGGAGGCTGAGGTAGGAGAATCGCTTGAACCTGGACAGTGGAGGTTGCAGTGAGCCGAGATTGTGCCACTGCACTCCAGCCTGTCTCAAAAAAAAAAAAAAAAGCCTGAGTTTAATGCATGCATCTCCTTCATCCTCATCCTAATCACCTACTGGACAGAAGTAGAAACTGAGGCACAGAGAAGTCACATATCTCACCCAAAGTCACACCAAGGATTAAGAGTCAGATTCAGATCGATGTGGTCCTGCACCTAAACCTGGGGCCTTAACCAAGATGCCATACTCAGGCCTGACACTTCCTATCCCTACCTGACCTCTCACCTTGTGGGTACTAAATCGATTGGTGCCCAAGGTCTTGACCAGAACCTGGCTGGGCTCCATCCCCAGCTGCCGCAGGTCCCACAAGTTGACGTTGCGATCTCGGGAGCCCGACAGACAGAGTGCCCCATCCTGGGAAGGGAGCAAGGTGATGTTGTCAGAGCCACCCTGGCCCACCCCTACCTGGCCCCCCACAGACCCTGTCTCACCTGGAGCAGCAGCACTGAGTCAATGGAAGAAATGTGCCCGTTGGCCAGGCAGAAGTACTCAGCCCAGCGCCCATCCTCTGCCCAGCGGGACAGGTGCTGCTCCAGCTCAATGCAGGCTTCCGGCCAGTCAAAGTTCTTCTCTGTGGGTTACCACGAGTAGGGTCCCCGGTGGGTAGGGACCCTAGCACCCACACCAGCTGGCCGCACCCAATCCTGGCTTCGAGGGAGCCCGCCCTACACCAGACTTGGACAGAACCCCATGGGGATCCCTTCTGCCACCCCCAGCAGGTCCAGGCTCTGGCGTTGGAACCACCTGCCTGCCTGCTTATTTTCCAGGCAGGTCTAGGATTCCACTCCAATTTCCAGAAATTGGGAACTGGGGTCTCAGAACTACCTCTCCAGGCCCTATCCCCCAACCCAAACTCAGAGGACAGCAGTCTCAGCCATGTTGAGTTCTGACCTCACCCCCTCAATCCTCAGACTTGGCATAGAAGCTGGGGCCTCATGACGAACCCCTCCTGCCTCAGCCGTTGGAACTAGACCAAGGGGGCTGTTTCTCAAACAGTATCTGGAAACTGGGGAGCCTTGTCAAGATGCAGAATGCAAGCTCCAGATGCAGAGATTCAGTGGTATGGATGGGGTCCAAGCATCTGTGTTTATTAAGCTTTTTGGGAGAGTCTGATCTAGGGGGCTGGATGGCAATACCTTGAGAATTACTGATCCCAGAGTGATTCTGATTCCTCTCTAAGGTTGGGTGTTTGATTGCTTTAACTTAGATGCCGAATCAAAGCTTCCAGGTTAAGGATATCAACACCCAACCTGTAATACATCTTGGCTTACGGGTATTTGATTACCTTAACTCTGAAGCAGAACCAAAGCTTCCAGGTTAAAGATATCAACACCCCACCTGTAATACATCTTGGCTTAAGGGCCTGAGGATCCAGCTGTATCAGGAGCAACAATACCTCAGGATGAACGATATCAATTCAAAGTTTCCAAGCTGTCCTCCCCCAGGAACCAATCAACTCAGGGCCAAGAGGAGTGACTAACAAGCCCTGCCTAAGATGCCAGGGTAGACCCAGGGCTTGAGGTCTGGTGTCAGGGATCCCAACCCTAAATCCTAACCTGGTTCAAGGGTTTACAGCGGCTGGGCCCTGAGCCACTGTCTCTCCCCTAACTGGGTCAAGGCTCTAGGGCTCAGGAGTTTTGACATCAACAGGTCTAAGCTGGACTCAGAACCTGAGGATCCATGGACTCACTTTGAGTCCCAGCATAAACTCCAGAGCCTAAGACTTCAACTCCGTGTCAATCCCCTGTCAGGGGTCAGAGACTTAGTATCACAAGACCCGAAGACTGAGGATATTTGAATCCTGAGTTCAGGGACCTCAGCCCCAGGGCAGGGGTTTTCACAGCCTCAGGATTCCAAGTGCCTGACTGCCTCGTGGTCCACTCAGAGGTCCTCAAGGGCTTCAGCACCATCAGTAACTGCCTCAGCCTCCAGACTGAGCCACGACAGCCATGAAGCCTGCTCCAGAGGCTGTGTCCAGAACACCCCATGTACCTCTTCCCCGCCCCAAGCCTAACCTGGGCGGGCGCCCCCGGCCCCTGGGTGCACGCACCTTCCACCACTGGGTAGGGCGCGCGTACACGGCGTTGTGCGCGTAGCCTCCAGGTGACATGGTCACGCACGAGGTTGCGCAGCGCGTGGCACACGCGTGATAGGACATGGAGCACGAGGCGGGCGTCCAGGTAGGAGCAGATCTCAAGCAGCAGCTCCGGGGGAAGGCTCAGAAGGCCCGGCTCACTTACGGCCGAAACCTTGGACGCGGCCCGAGGCTCCGAAGCGCTCGGGGAAGAGGCGGGCGTGGACAGCTGCGAGGGGCGCGGGGTCGCCAGCTCGGATTTTGGCGGACTGAGCACGCGGGCCACGTAGGCCTCGGCCTGAGCGTCGGGGTCTGTCTCTGACTCGGGATCCGAGTCATCGTCCCAGCGACGGGTATCGTCGCATGGCCCTAAGGGAAGCTCCATAGCGACCCGTTGAGCGCTGCCGGCCTCGCGTCTCGTCTCCTAGGCAGCGTGAGGGGTACTTCCGGCGCTGTCTAATGACGTTTATGAGCCCACCGGAAGCGAGTGACAAGGGTAGTGATTTAATACGAAACATCTGCCCGCCTACGGGGTCTCTTACGACTGCGTCGGGCTTAGGCTGGAAAATGCAGGTTCCTGTTTCTGCGCTTTTTAAACTCTAGCTAAAAACGAAGCTCAAGCCAGGCGGGGTGGCGCGTGCCTGTAGTTCCAGGTACTCAGGAGGGTGAGGGGGTAGGATCCCTTGATTCCAGGAGTCATTATCGCGCCACTGTAGTCGTGCCTGCGCAACATAGTGAGACCCTGTCTCTTTAAGAGACATAAAATAAACGCTGCTCTATCGAAGGCATCTGTTACATGTGACATTGAGCTCAGAAACGCAAAGCCCCCGTTACGAGATTAAAGGGCGATTAGAATCTCTTGCCTTTTTTCTCAGGGTCAGAAATACGCAGTTACACTGCGGAGGCCTCAGTGAAAGTTACCTTTTTATTTATTGAGAAAGGAACTGGGGTGTCAGAACTACCTCTCTAGGCCCCATTCCCCAACTCAAACTTGGATACCAAAGTGCAGTCCTCCAAGTGGAGTGCTCGGCTCATTGCAACCTCTGCCTCCTGGGCCCAAGCGATCCTTCGCCTGGACACCCCAAGTAGCTGGGACTGCAGGAGCGAACCGTCACACCCGGCTTTTTTTTTTTTTTTTTTTTAGACGGTGTCTCGCTCTGTCGTCAGGCTGGAATGCAGTGGCGCGATCTTGGCTTACTGCAATCTCTGCCTCCCGGGTTCCAGCGATTCTCCTATCTTAGCCTCCCTAGTAGCTGGGACTACAGGCGTGCAGCACGCCTGGCTAATTTTTTGTATTTTAGTAGAGATGGGGTTTCACCATGTTGGCCAGGATGGTCTGGATCTCCTGACCTTGTGATCCGCCCACCTCGGCCTCCCAAAGTGCTAGAATTAGAGGCGTGAGCCACCGCATCCAGCCTAATTTTTGTATTCTTTTTTAAAGACAGGGTTTCACTATGTTGCCCAGGCTGGTCTCAAAACTCCTGAGCTCAAGCTATCCGCCCCCCATCAGTCCCCCAAAGTGGTAGGATTACAGGCGTGACCCACCGCGCCTGGTGGAAAGGTACTTTCAACTAATAAAATAACATTTATTAAAACAGCATATCTTTATTTACTAAAAGGCTCTCTTGAGTCAGGCAGCTAACCAAGCCGCATAGATCATCTGAGCAGTACTTGTTTCTACTTGACTCTGTTCAAACATCGTCTTCTCAGTGTACCCTTTCCAGGGCACCCTACATAACATTTCGATCACTTTCCCCACTATTCTCTTTCTGCCTTCCTGTTTTTCTCTATGGGACTTAGCATGGTTCCACTTTTTATAGTCTTTTCTCTCACTAGAATGTGGGCCTTATTTATTGAATGTTTGATGTGTGTCTATATATATATATGTATATATATATATATATATTTTTTTTTTTTAATTTTAAAAGGCTAGTCAAGTGAAGCAGTGGGAGTGGAGAAGGCACAAAGAAATCTGTAACTGGTTGTGATCAATTAGCTGTAAACATCACTGTACTCAGACCAGCCATGTGTCAACATTTTTTAATTTTCCCAGTTGATCTTTGGGCCACACCAAGGTTGCAATAAGATTTTATTCTGGCAGGGGGCACTTGTCCACACCTGTAATCCCAGCACTTTGGGAGGCTGAAGCAGCTGGACTGCTTGAGCCCAGGAGTTCAAGACCAGCCTCAGCAACATAGCGAGACCCCCCCCAACAAAAAATACAAAAATTAGCTGGGTGCAGTGACAGGAACCTGTAAATTCAGCTACTTGGGGAGGCTGAGGCAGGAGAATCGCTTGAACCCCAGATGGGGCAGAGGTTGCAGTGAGCTGAGATGAAGCCATTGCACTCCAGCCTCGGCAAGAGTGAGACTCCATCTCCAAAATAGAAAAAAAAAAAATTAACCAGTACTTGGGTAGCTGAAGTGGGAGGATTGCTTGAGCCAGGGAAGCTGAGGCTGCACTCCAGCCTGGGTGGCAGAGCAAAACCTGGTCTCAAAAAAAAAAATTTTATTTTGAAGATTGTGTTTTCACCCACAGCTAGAACAACTTCTCATTTGCCTGAGTAATTGTAACTCATATTAATAAATTTCCCGGGCAAGGTGCAGTGGCGCACACCTGTAATCCCAGCACTTTGGGAGGCTGAGGTGGGTGGATCATGAGGTCAGGAGTTCAAGACCAGCCTGGTCAATATAGTGAAATCCATCCCTACTAAAAATACCAAAAAAAAAAAAAAAAAAATCAGCTGGGTGTGGTGGCAGGCACCTGTAATCCCAGCTACTCGGGAGGCTGAGGTAGAGAATCGCTTGAACCCGGGAGGTGGAGGTTACAGTGAGCTGAGATCTCGCCACTGCACTCCAGCTTGGGTGACAGACTGAGACTCCATCTCAAAAAAATAAAAATAAAAAAATTTCTCTCAGGCCTGAGGCTGGACTGAGCCTTCTACAGAAATCTTGACCCAGGGTCAGCTGATAAGAGTGTGGCAAGGCCTCACCCCTGACCATTCGGTTTACAGTATGGCAGAGGGGCAACTTGAACCTGGGCTGTGACACTAATGGCTCACCCTTAGTAAGCTGATGTCCCAGAGAATGAGCTGCACATTTCATGTATGTTAAAAATTTAATCTTCCATCTTTCACATTCATCTATCTTCCAACTCTCAAGCATCCCGGCTTCCCCCCCGCTCCATTTCTTCACTACCAAAGCCAAGGACACAGGAAGCCACAGACTAAGGTGTTCACAAGAAACTGATCTTTACTCAACAAAGTTCTACACAAGTGGAATCTCACGCCACCTCGGCGCCAATCCCCAGCACAGCACAGTAACAAATGGACAGACCCGGGAGCCCGCAGAGGGAAGAGGGTGAGGAGGGAAAGAGGGACTGTGGCTCAAGGCCAGTCTGGCTCCAAAGCCCTGAGTAGGGGAAAAGGTTGAGAAGCTGAAACTTCATTGTGCAAAAAATAACCAAAAATAAATAAAAAAAATTAAATAGTTAAAAAAAAAAAAAAAAAAAAGGAAAGGAAAACAAGAACCAGGCTCCCCTTCCCTGAAGGCGTTTGGAGGCCCCCATCTTGAGTAGAGAGGGGTTACCAATCCCATCAGACTGCCAGTCCATCCACACAACCCAAGACCCAGCAGAGGATGCTCCAAAAAACTGGAATTACCAGAAAATTAAAAGGTATTTTAAAATTTTTTTTTTTTTTTTTTTTTAACAAATGGCTTCCAGAGACCTGCTCGAGTTTCATGGGGTGGGCGTGCAGGGACACCCAGCTAATTTATGGAATGTGCACTGAGTGCCCCCTGGAATAGAGGCAGGGCCTGACCCTGACTATGGTAAGACAGGGCTAGGATGGAGGGGGTCTGGGGCCAAGGAGAGATGGATGGAGCAGGCCCCAGGATATGAGACTCCAGTCAAACCCCAAAACACAAGGGGCCCCCAAAAGTAGAAAGCAGGAAAGGAAAAAAATGGGAAAAAATGCTAAGGGGGTCTGCAGAGCCCAGTTTTCTGGTCAACTGGGAAGTAACTACACCCCCCTCCCTTTCTAGGGGAGCCCCTCCCACCTTGACCATGTCCCCTGACTATTCAGGAAGGTTCTCTAGAATTACTGACCCAGTCTAGTAGGATCTCTGGGCTCAGTGGGTACTGTGATGAGCAGGAAGTCCCAGGGAGATGGGGTGGGGAAAGGGGACACACCACCTTTTCCTTCCACCAAGACTTGGTTTTCCTTCTTGTTGGCAAAGCATAAACCTTTGTCCTCTGTCATCATCAATCAAATGCCCCTGCCCAGGCCCTTGAGTTAAAACTCAGGCCCACAACGTGAGAAGGGGGCTTTCAGAAGCACAGAGAAACGGATTGCCCCTGAAGCTGCTTAGAGAGAGGCTGGGGGTAGATGCCAGTAGCTCTGGCTGCACCCAGCTCTCTTCAGGAAAAAGGTCCCAGCCCAGTGTCTTCAAAAGCCACTGACTGGAGCACACAGGAAGGAGAAAGGGTGACCTTTTCTGGCCAGCCCCAGCCACTCCAGTGGTCCCCACCCTGCAAGCTGGGCTAGGACAAGGACGGAGACAACCAGCTGACAAAGCTGGCAGGGAGTGTGTGAAGCGGGTCCCAAGCGTGTGCGTGCTGACAGGGCGACCCCCAAAGGTCACCATCCTCCTCCCCCCCGCCCCGGGATCCCGCCTGAGGCCCCCCACCCACCCAGCCCTCCCCAGTCACCGCCAATTCCGGCAAAACAGCAGAAGCTTCTTAAACTCTAGACGCAGGTTACACGGAAGGCCTTACGGGTTAACTCAGGGGTTCACTAATTCTACTGTCTCCATGCAGTCGGGAAAATGGTGGAGCGGCTGGCCCAGCCTCGCCGGTTATGGCACCCGCACATGCGTGTGGCCACGTGTGTCCGTGTGAGTGTACGCGTCCCTACAAGGGCCCCCCTCCCGACCTGCTCCTCCCTCACCTCATCTGAAGCTGGATTCGGTCAGCTGTGTAGATTCCTCCCTCCCATGTAGCTGGCCCAAGTGGGCTGCCGGAGATGACCCCATTAGAGCCCAGAGGCCCTTGCCCACCAGAAGTCCCCCCGTCCCCGTGTGTAGGATGAGCATGGTGGCCCCACCCACCTGCCAGCAGGGCAGGTGGACGGACAGACGGACGGGGAAGGCATCTGGATTTGAGTCCCACTCACTCCTCCCTAACCCCCCTCAACCAGGGCACAGCAACTTCTGGATGCAGCACGCTCCCCAGTAATCCCTCCGACGATGACGCAGACAGAAACCTGCAGGGGGAGGAGGGAGGTCATGGTCTGGGACCTTTCAGCCCCAAGACAGTGCTGGCACGCCAGCTGCAGCCTCCTCACCTGGTAGTCTCCATGATCGCCTAGACCCCATAGAAGGCCGCCAGCCTCTCCTTGAGCAGCGGCGGGAATTGCTCAGAGAACTGCTGCCAGTTATCTTCCCCAACTTGGTCTTTGAAGCCGTGGAGAATCTGTGGGGAGGGTGGTGGTGAGGGGCAGGCAGGAGTAGAAGAAAAGGAGTGTGCCTCTTCCCCCATCCCCACAAACCCCATTGTTACCAGAGGGCCTCCTTCCTGCCTGCACAGGCAGAGCCTCACCTTATAAAACATGTCCCGAAGGTCATCCTTCGGGCTCACCCAGGAGGCTACAGCATCGCAGAAGAAAATAAAGTCCTAAAACGTGACGGATCTCAGGTGAGGGGCCGCCCGAGCCCGGCGCCCGCACCTGCCCTCAGAGCCCAGCTGCCCCAACCTGCACAACGCCCCCCGGGTTGACACCGATCATCATGCAGATGCCGCGGAAGGCTGAGTCCTTCTCCTCGTTGTCCCTGATGTTCCTGAGGGACGTGCACCTGTGAGAAGGTGAGCAACTAGAGGTCAGAGGGCAGGCAGGGCATGCATCTGTGGAGGTCTGAGTCACTGGGGATCACTGAGTGGGCCTGGGATAGGCATCTATGGGTGGGACAGGGCAGGGAGTCAGTAGGCAGATGGGGCTGGGAGTGCACAGGTGAGGGAGGGGTCAGGCTCGACACGCAGACACACACCAAGGCCGGATGAACTGCTGCAGCATGGGTGCCACCTCCTGGGGACACACGTAGCCCAAGCGGCCGATGGTAATGGCTGGAATGGCAGAGGGACTCATCAGGCGACCTGCAACCCCGAGCGGCCCCAGGACAGTACGTGGCGGGGCCTCTGGCACGAGGCACCAAGCCCCGCCCCATGGGCCCCAAGGGAATGGCTCCGGCAGCCAGCCTGGTCACCCAAGCTTGGCCCAGCCAGGGGTCCTTCCCAACCCACTTGAGTCTCTCCCCATGTCTCTCTGCATCTATCTTTCTTTCCTGAGTCTCTTCCCAGGTCTCTCTGCACCCACCTTCCTCCCTTTCTCCCTTCCTTCCTTCCTTCCTTCCTTCCAGGCAGCAGCTGGGCTGGGTGCCCACCTGTGTTTTCCAGCAGTGTCTTGGGTGTATTGGGTCGGTTAATGATCTCCACCAGGTTGTTGAGGACCATCTGCACATAAGGCTGCATCTCTGCCCCTGGGGGAGCACTCAATCAGAGCCCTGCACAGCCTCCTCCACCTACTAGGGGCCAGGGGGCCGCCCCCCTCATTCAGCCCAGTTCCTGCCAGAGACTGGCCAACCACTACCAGTAACGGAAATAAAAGACCTTCTCTGGCTCATCCCCACCCAGAATCCCTGGCCAACCAGACCCAGACCCTTGGGCTTCTTTTCCTTTGACTTGGGGAGCATGTTCTCACCTTAGGCTGCCCAAGTCAAAGGAAAAGAAACCCAAGTCACCCATCCAATCCGAATGAGTCTTTTAGCCAACTACACAAAACAGTCCAATGAGAACAGCCCTCCGGTCCCTTTTCTTTGGAGAAGCCAATCACAAATGGCCTTTCTCTCTGGCTCTACCTCTGACGACCCCCCAATCAAAGACTTCCCTTGAAGGGAGCTGTCAGTCAGAGTTAGGCTCCCACCCCCAGTCTGAGAACAGGCCAATAGGGAGGGGCCTGTTGCCACTTGCAGGGCACTCACCCATCTGCATGCAGATTTCACCAATGGCCCAGGTGGCATTGTTGCAGACTGAGATGAACTCTGGGTTCAGGTTGGTGCCCAAAATGGGCATGAACTCGGCTGGTGGGGAGAAACAGGGATGCTGAGCAGGAGGGACAGCCAGGGTAAGCTGCAGGACCTAGTCCAGCAGGCCCCATCAGACAGTACGAATACATCCCAATTCGGTCACAGTTCTCCCTGGGCATTTCTCTCCATCACTTGAGGCCGGGGCTAGGGTCATGGGCTAGGAACAAGATGAGTGTCATACCGATACAGGGCTTGACGTGGATAAAGCAGGCTTTGGTGAGGTCTCCTAAGAGGGCAAAGGAGCTCTGCCGGACCTCGGGCATTGAGTCCTGGGGATTCAAGAAAGATTAGTGTGGCTGGGCTCCCCTCCGCCCAACCAGGACAGCTGAGGGGGCACAGTCCCTCTGCCGCTTTCCAGTGCTAGGGCTCCCAGCTGTTCCTAGCATCCAGCCCGTATCTGCAAACGGGAGATGGCAGTGCCCCAACAGTCATCCCTCAGTGTCTATGGGGGATTCTTTCCCAGGTCCCTGTAGATATCAAAATCCACAGATGTGCAAGTCATTGATATAAAGTGGCATACTGTTAGGGCTGCGCACAATAGCTCACGCCCATAAACCCAGCACTTTGGGAGGCCAAGGCAGGCAGATCATTTGAGGTCAGGAGTTTGAGACCAGCCTGGCCAACATGGCAAAAACCCATCTTTACTAAAAATACAAAAAAATTAGCTAGGCATGATGGCACACCTGTAGCCCCAGATTTCTGAGAGGCTGAGGCAGGAGAATTACTTGAACCTGGGAGGCAGAGGTTGCAATGAGCCAAAATCGCACCATTGCACTCCTACCTGGGTGACAGAGTGAGACTCTGTCTCAGAAAAAAAAAAAGGGGGGAGTGGGGAGCAGGCACAGTGGCTCATGCCTGTAATCCCAGCATTTTGAGAGGCCAAGGTGGGCAGATCACTTGAGGTCAGGAGTTCAAGATCAGCCTGACCAACATGGTGAAACCCTGTCTGTGCTAAAAAAAAAAATACAAAAATTAGCTGGGCATGGTGGCGCACACCTGTAATCCCAGCTACTATATATATTTTTTTAATAGAACTGGGGTCTCACTATGTTGCCAAGGCTGGTCTCAAACTACTCGGCTCAAGCAATCCTCCTGCCTTGGCCTTCAGGATCACTTTTTAAAATAATTAGAATGGTCCCAGCCCCTTTTCCCTGACTTCCTTTGGGCACAACCAGGCCCTGAGTCCCCGCCAGAGGCAGCCCATGCAGGCTGCGGGGTGTCACCACTGTCCAAGTTCTCACCCACCTGCATGCACTGGAACAGTAGTGTCATGATGTTGCTGCGGGCCACCAGCTGCTCGACGTGACCACCCAGGCCCTCAGCCAGGCCGCTGAGCAGATCCAGAGCCACAATCATGAAGTCCTTGTCAGGAGCCTCATACTGCTCGGGGTGCTGGGTGTACATCTAGACACAGACGGGGTCAGGGGCACGGGTGAGTGGAATAGGCCCGGGGCAGGCCGATGCAGAAGCACAAGTGACAGGCCCAGGGGTGCTCACCATGGCCTGAGCCAGTGTCTTCTGCACCAGGGTGACGCAGCGCTGGTAGACGGGCTCACAGTAAGGCAGGAAGCCGCTCTGCAGGGCAGTGGCCACCGATGACAGACACTGGCAGGGAGAAAGGTGGGGAGAACTCAGGCGGGGCAGGCGGGATGGGCTTCAGGAGAAGGGCAGGAGCCCACTCACCTCCAGCAGGGGGAAGAGGTCCTTGTCTTCGTCCTTGAGTTCATTCCATTTCTGGATCAGCGGGGGCATCAGCTTCTGGATATATTCCTGGGGAGGAAGCAGGAAATTGGGTCCCTGGGTCAGGGTGGCAGACTGTGACTCAGGCACCTGTTGCCCCAGTCATGAGGCCTGAGTGCCTCGCCGTGGCTCAGGGGGCCCTGCAAGGCCTGCCATCCGGCCAGACCTCAAGGCCTTCATTCTTCTCCCCTGTGCAAGCACTGCCCTCTGCACCCCAACCCCTGGGATCCTGGGTCACCGCCTCATGGTTCCTGAAGCACAGCACTTACCATGCTGTCTCATAAATGTCTGTCTCCCCCACTAGACTGGGAGCAGGGCGAGGGTGGGGCTGGGTCTGTCTGCCTGTCGAGCTCACGGCCATGTCCCTGGCGTGCAACACGGGGTTGCCACGAGGTCACCGGATGCCCAGGGGCATCGGGATCGGGAGGCGGGAGCCACTCTGGGGTCTCACCGGCTGGTTGAGGTGGTGGCCTACAGAGTCGGCCAGGGTGCCGATGGCGTCATAGAGTATGAGCAGGTTCTTGTGCTGGTATTTGCCAAAGGCAAAGACAAGGGTATCCAGGATGTAGCTGAGGTAGGGCACCAGCTCCGTGCAGGCCTCTTCCTCCAGGGTGGCAAAAGCACTGGTGGGAGGGAGGACGAGGCAGGGGGCTCAGTGGACCATGGCAGGTGGCACTGGGCCATGGGCAGTGGGGGAGGGCAACTCAGGATCAGCCAGTACGAATATGAGAGAAATCAGTGCCACATCAACAGTCACAGGTGTCATCACTTCCCAAAGGGTGGCCTGGGGAAGAGTGGGGGCTGCAGGCCAGGGGTCCAGGGTCACCTGCAGGCTGCCTCTTGCACCCTCTTGTTGCCATCCAGGATGCGTTTGAGCAGCTCTGTCATGAGGGGCTTGAGGTGCATGTCAGGCGGTTGGCTGACCACCCAGTGGGCGTAGCGGCTCAGCGTCCAGCAGGCGATGGAGCGGACCAAGGCCTTCTTGTCTGACAGGCACTGGATCAGGTGGGGGATCAGCTCAGGCAGGTAGGGCACCATGCCCTGCATGCAGCCTACAAGGAAAGGGAGACAGGAGGGAGCAGTTTGACTAGGCCCCAGGAGTAAGCTGGGCCCAGCCACACCCACCCTATGGAGAGAGAATCAGCCGCACACAACACACAGGGTACTGAGACTTGGAGGTTAAATCACTGGCCCAGAACGCATTTCACAGAGCCAGTGAAAGGCAGGTGCAGGAGGGGAAACAGCAGAAGCGTCTCATCCCAGAGCCTCGTGTTATCTTATCTGGTCATGCATTAATTCAAAATTGGCTCCATTACATAGTGAGTGGGGCTTTATGGGGCAGCAGTGACTCAGATGGAAGGAAGGCACTTTGCATTTGAAACCCTTCTTAGATGTTTGTGATTTTTCTTTTCTTTCTTTTCTTTTTTTTTTTCAGATGGAGTCTCACTGTGTTGCCCAGGCTAGAGTGCAATGGCGTGATCTCGGCTCACTGCAACCTCTGCCTCCCGGGTTCAAGTGATTTTCCTGCCTCAGCCTCCCAAATAGCTGGGATTACAGGCGCCTGCCACCATGCCCAGATAATTTTTGTATTTTTAGTAGAGACTGGGTTTTGCCACATTGGCCAGACTGACTGGTCTCAAATACTTGACCTCACGTGATCCACGTGCCTCAGCCTCCAAAAGTGCTGCAATTACAGGTGGCCAGCCATTTTTGATTTTTCTATTTCTCTTTATTTTTGTTTAATTTTAAATTTTTTAATGTTTTCTTTGAGACAGGGTCTCGCTGTGTCCCCCAGGGAGGAGTGCAGTGGTGCAATCTCGGCTCACCGCAACCTCTGCCTGTCAGGTTCAAGCAATTCTCATGCCTCAGTCTGCCGAGTAGCTAGGACTACAGGTGCAGGCCACCACGCTTGGCTAATTTTTCTTTTTTTTAGTAGAGACGGGGTTTCACCATGTTGGCCAGGTTGGTCTTGAACTCCTGACCTGAGGTGATCCACCCGCCTCGGCCTCCCAGAGTGCTTGAGCCACCATACCCAACCCCTGCCTTTTTTTTTCTTTTTAAGATCACAAACACTGCGCTTTTATTTAAAGAGAATAAAGATAGCACATCCCAAGACACAAGATCTATGTTTACCAGTTTGGGCTCAACTCCTATAGATCTTTTTACCATCAACATATAACAGGCCAGGTGCAGTGGCTCACACCTGTAATCCCAGCACTTTGGGAGGCTGAGACAGGGAGATCACCTGAGGTCGGGAGTTCAAGACCAGCCTGGCCAACATGGTGAAACCCCGTCTCTACTGAAAATACAAAAATATTAGCCAGGCGTCGTGGCGGGTGCCTGCAATTCCAGCTACTGGGGAGGCCAAGGCAGGAGAATCACTTCAACCTGGGAGGCAGAGGTTGCAGTGAGCTGAGATCACGCCATTGTACTCCAGCCTGGGCAATAAGAGTGTGAGACTCCATCTCAAAAAAAAAAATAATAATAATACAGCTGATGTAATCTATTAATATATTAACATGCACATGTATGTCATAATATATAACCTATTAACATGATATGAGATACATTAAACACATATTACACGTGGAAACATTTCCTTAGACAGTTTTTTTTTTTGAGACAGGGTGTCACTGTGTTTCCTCAAGCTGGAATGCAATGGCGTAATCATGGCTCACTGCGGGCTCAACCTCCCACCAACCTCAGCCTCCCACCAACCTCAGCCTCCCAGGTATCTGGGACCACAGTCACACACCATCATGGTGGCTAATTTTAACAGTTTTTTTTTTTTTTTTTTTTCTGTTGTAATTATGAGGTCTCACTGTAATTCCCAGGCTGGTCTTGAACACCTGGGCTCAAACGATCTGCCTGCCTCAGTCACCCAAAGTGCTAGAATTGCAGGCATGAGCCACCACACCTGGCTTTTTTTCAAAAATTTTTTTGTACAGGGTCTCCCTATGTTACCCAGACTGGTCTCAGTCTCCTGGGCTAAAGCAATCGTCCTGCTTCAGCCTCCTGAGTAGCTGGGATTAATTACAGGTGTGCACCACAGTAACTAGACAAATTTTGGACAAATTTTGAAAGCTTACCAGGTTGAGGTTTTTGCTGCCATGTCTGCATTTTTTTGCACAGGTCTGGATGCTGAGGCAATGGTATGTCATGCCTCTAACAGACTCACAGAGCTCTCCTGTAACAAGTTTTATATACTATCGGGATGAAAAACCCCACAAATTACAGGACACTAGTTTGAATTTGATGAAACACCACCTACCACAGGTTACTACTAACTCCAGCAGGACAGCCTGGCAGCCAGGAAGAGGTTTAAGGCCCAGGCGCACCCTGGGTGACTGTAAAGAAGTGACATCAAGGCCAGGTGCAGTGGTTCATGCCTATAATCCCAGCACTTTGGGAGGCTGAGGTGGGCAGATCGCCCGAGGTCTGGAGTTCAAGACCAGCCTGACCACCACGGAGAAACCCCGTCTCTAATAAAAATACAAAATTAGCTGGGCATGGTGGCACATGCCTGTAATCCCAGCTACTCGGGAGGCTGAAAGGAAAGGCAGAGGTTGCAGTGAGCCGAGATCCCGCCATTGCACTCCAACCTGGGCAACAAGAGCAAGACTCTATCTCAAAAAAAAAAAAAAAGAAAGAAGGGGCATCAATCTTTCTTTACCTCAGTTTCCCCATCTTTGAAACTAGGATCCAACACGCACCTCATCAGGTGGTGGTGAGGGCCCAGGACATTTGTGCCCGTAAGTGCACAGGACAGGCATGCAGCCGCGCCTGCTGTTACTATCGTTGTTGCTGTAATTATGTTTACAACACGAAAGAATTGCCTGCCTGCGAGAATGAACAAGAGACCATGCATTGCGGGGTTCCAGGGGTTCCTTTCAGGCCCAAAAATCAAGGGAAGAATTGAGATCTCAGAGCTGTTTGGAGGATGGTGAACAGGCCTCCAGGGAGAACTCAGCCATGGCGTGGCGGGTACCGTGGGCCAGCCCCACAGTCTCATGCCAGCACGGGGCTCAGAGATCAGGCACACTCACCCTCGGCAATGGCACCCAGCACCAGGATGCCCGACTCCTTGACCACCCACTCGGGGTGGAAGAGGAGGCCTTTGAGTAGCGGGAGTAGGTGGGGCAGCAGTTCCTCCCGGAAGACATTGGCGAGGACGTCCAGTGCAGCTGCTGAGCACTTCCCTGGGGAGGGGAGACATTGGGGAGGCTCAGGGTGGCCCCTCAGGCAGGTGGCCAACTCTCGTTGACTGCACTCCCAGGATCAGAGATCATGATCAGAATCTTCACGATCAACTTCTAATCAGCTTCTACATCAGCTTTTAATCACCTCCAAAGGAGGGAATCCAGGGCTTGCCACCCCACCCCCGCCCCCAGGCAGGGGCACATACTCAAATTCCAGTCGGACAGAGCATCATCATCATCGTCATCCTCTGCGTCCTCAGAGCCATCGGGCCGCTCAGCCTCGTGGGGCAGTGTGACCGTGCGTGACTTGTGGAAGCGTGGCTTGATGTCCTGCTCACTGTCGGGGACGGCCTCATCCTCCTCCACATCGCCCTGGGGAACAGGCAGACTGTTAAGTACTTCGGGGACCCCAGCCACGACACCCATGCCCATGCCCACGCCCACCCATGCTGGGTGGGCCCTGCCTGACCTTGAGCAGGATGATGTCAATTTCTGAGTACTTCATTCCATTCACCAAGATGGGGATCAACCTGTAGGGAAAGGGGCTGTTCAAGGGGATGCAGGGGCCGTGGCAAAGGGTCGGGGGAGGCACAGGTTGGGAAGGAGACAAACACATGCCGACAGGTCACTAGCCCACCAATCAGCCACAGAGCAGACCCTGCAGAACACAATACTGCTAGGTGTACATCAATCCATTTCCCTCTGGGGAACTATCGAAACCTAGTCTTAGCCGCTACCATTAGGACAGAAATGATACCACTCCTGGCTTCACAGACTTTTTTTTTTTTTTTTTTTTTTTTTTAAGAAACAGGGTCTCGCTCTGTCACCCAGGCTAGAGTGCAGTGGTGCAATCACAGCTCACCACAGCCTCAAACTCCTGCACTCATGCAATCCTCCTGCCTAAGCCTCCCAAAGCACTAGGATTACAGGTTTAAGCCACCATGGCACTCAGCCTGCAGGAAAGCTCTTGACTCAGACCTGGCCATTCAGTGAATTACAGACCACTGAATACACTGAAAATATTGTTATAGTGCCTGGTCCCTAGCATATTAAGGCAGGGACGTACAGTCCTATCCCTGGCCACTTTCCTAAGATAGGGCCAGACTAGCCAGGGTAGGGGAGCAAACAGACCAGGCAGTTGGCCCCTCAGCTGCAGCCCAGACTTGGAAGTGACAGAGCTTTAATGACCTGCTCATCAAGGTATCATCATTCCTCAGGAGCTGTCCGCCCAGCCCTAGACTCTTATCAATAATAATTTGGGGCCAGGCACAGTGGCTCACACCTGTCATTCTAGCACTTTGGGAGGCCAATGCAGGAGGATGACCTGAGCCCATGAGTTTGAGACCAGCCCAAGCAATATAGTGAGACCTCGCCTCTAATGAATAATAAGTAAATAAATACAAATACAAAAATTAGCTGGGCATGCCAGGCCTGGTGGCTCACATCTGTACTCCCAACACTTTGGGAGGCCAAGGCAGGCAGATGACGAGGTCAGGAGTTCAAGACCAGCCTGGCCAACATGGTGAAACTGAATCTCTACTAAAAATAAAAAAATTAGTAAAAATAAGAAATAAATAAATAAATAAAATAAAAAATAAAAAAATTAGCCCGGTGTGGTGGCGCACATCTGTAATCCCAGCTACTCCAGAGACTGAGACAGGAGAATCACTTGAACCTGGGAGGTGGGGGTCGCAGTGTGCCAAGATTGCACCATTGCACTCAAGCCTGGCTGAAAAGAGCAAGACTCTGTCTCGAAAAAGAAAAAACTAGCCAGGCATGCTGGCAGGCACCTGTAGTCCCAGCTACTCAGGAGGCTGAAGCAGGAGAATCGCTTGAACCCGGTAGGGAGAGGTTGCAGTGAGCCAAGATCGCACCACTGCACTCCAGCCTGGGCAACAGAGCAAGACTTTGTCTCAAAATAAATAAACAAATAAATAAAATAATAATGACTTAGGGGCTGGGTGCAGTGGCTCATGCCTGTAATCCCAACACTTTGGGAGACCAAGACAGGGCCACTTGAGACCAGGAGTTTGAGACCAGCCTGGGCAACTTAGCAAGGCCACATCTCTATTAAAACTTAGAAAACATGGCTGGGCATGATGGCTCACGCCTGTAATCCAAAAACTTTGGAGGTCAAGGCGGGCGGATCACCTGAGATCGGGAGTTCAAGATCAGCCTGACCAACATGGTGAAACCCCGTCTTAATAAAAAAAAAAAAAAAAACTTAGAAAAGATTAGCTGGGTGTGGGTGGGATCCACCTGTAGTCCTAGCTACTGGGGAGGCTGAGGTGGTAGGATTGCTTCAGCCTGGGAGGACTGCTTCAGCTTGGGAGGTCAAGGCTACAGTGAGCCATGATTGTACCACTACACTCCAGCCTGGATGACAGAGCAAAACCTTGTCTCAAAATAAAAAGGCAAAAAAATGATTTGAAGAGAGGCCAGTCCAAGTTTGCCAAGGAGGGCCAGTTTTAAGACTTTTGTTGGAAACACTGGTCAAGAGTTTCCTTACTCTGAATTCCTACGCTAGAAGGGCACAGAAGGCTACACAGCACTACCCAGAGGGAAAGTTGTGCCTGAGAATGAAGCCAGTAGAAGGCAATCAGATCTGAGACCACACAGACACCATTCATATCCGTTGAGCACCTGGATCCAGCCATACCTAAAGCCTTTGTTGATTTTTCATTTCTTTCCACCTATCAGTTACTTAATTTTTAAGTCTTTGAAAAGTGAGATTCTTGGCTGGGTGCAGTATCTCACACCTGTAATCCCAGCACTTTGAAAGGCTGAGGTGGGCAGATCATGAGGTCACAATATCGAGACCATCCTGGCCAACATGGTGAAACCCCTAACTCTACTGAAAATACAAAAATTAGCCGAGCATGGTGGTGTGTGCCTGTCATCCCAGCTACTTGGGAGCCTAAGGCAGGAGAATCACTTGAACTCAGGAGGCAGAGGTTGCAGTGAGCCGAGAGAGTGCCACTGCACTCCAGCCTGGTGACAGAGACAGATTATGTCTCAAAAAAAAAAAGTGGCATTCTTACCACTCACATAAATATACACTAAATGTAAACTGACAAGGATGTGGACTGAGAGAAGCACAGCAGCTGACTAGAAGGGAAGGCAGAGGCACAGCACGGGGAAGGCAGAGGAACAGCAAGGGGAAGGCAGAGGCACAGCACGGGGAAGGCAGAGGAACAGCAAGGGGAAGGCAGAGGAACAGCAAGGGGTCAAAGCTGCAGTAGGACAGTGGGCAGCAGCACTCACTGGACCAGATGGGAGGCCAGGACTTCCTTGCAGATGGGCTGCTCAGCCAGCGTCAGCCAGAACTCACAGGCCTCAAGGGCAACGTTCTCATCATGGTCCTGGGTCCTCTGCAGCATGTACTGTAGCGGGGGGGATAGGCTGAGGCCTGGTCTGGCTGGGGGTGGCTCCCTGACCCCTGCCACCAGCCCCCTGCCTGCCCGTCTGGGCTGGCCTTGATCATGCACACCTGGATGATGCTGTGCATGTGGGGGATGAGCCTGTCAATCCGCACTTCCAGAAGCATCACCAGGGCGCGGCACACATTCTTCCGCACCTCGGGGTCATCGTCCACGGCCAGGGCAAATAGGTGCTGCAGGGAGGAACAGCGTCAGCTGCAGGGGTCCTGGGTCCTCGCCCGGCCCACCACCAGCCCAGCGGCCCACCTCGATGAAGGTGTCGATATTGTCCATCAGTGCCTGGGCCCGGTCCATGATGAACTGGTTCACACAGGCGATGGCGTGGGACCTGGTGGGGAGCAGACACAGGGATCACCCCTGACCCTGCCTACTCCAGGCTCCCTGGAAGCCCCCAGGAAGCTGCACCCACCGGATCTTAGGACTGCAGTGCTTGAAGAACTGCAGGAACTTGGGGATCATGATGTTGAGGGGCCTGTTGAGGGCATCACTGTCCAGAAGCTCTGATGAGTCTTCGCAGATTTTCTGCAGGGCTCCAAAGGCTCCCTGAGTGCAGAGGGACAGAGAGACAAAGGTGGGTGGTGGTCCGGGCCCTCCATACCCACTCTGGCCATCCATGGCTTCTCACCTACCTCACAAGTGTTGTAATCCTCCGAGTTGAGCAGGTTGCATAGCTGAGGCAGCAGCTCAGGCCACATCTGCAGCTCACCCTTGGAAGCGATGGTGGTGATGAGAATGCCTGGGGCAGCCGGGAAAGGATGCTGCCTGAGGCTGGGCAAGGGCTGCCCGGCACCTCCCTCTGCCACTGGGCACCTCCAGAGCTGCCTTTCTGTCCCCTAGCCCATATATGCCCTATACATCCCCCTCTCTCTGGTTTTTTTTTTTAGAGATAAGAGTTTGCTCTGTTGCCGAGGCTGGAGTGCTGTGGCACAATCATAGTTCACAGCAGCCTCAAACTCCTGGCCTCAAGCCATCTTCCCGCTTCAGCCTCCTGAGTAGCTAGGACTGCAGGCACATGCCACCATGCCCAACTAATTTTTTTTTTTGACATGAAGCCTCACTCTGTCACCCGGGCTGCAGTGCAATGGCACAATCTTGGCTCAAGGCAACTTTCACCTCTGAGATTCAAGCAATTCTCCTGCCTCAGCCTACCGAGTAGCTGGGACTACAGGCAAGTGCCACCACACCTGGCTCATTTTTTGTATTTTTAGTAGAGATGAAGTTTCATCATGTTAGCCAGGACGTCTCGATCTCCTGACCTGCCTCGGACTCCCAAGTGCTAGGATTACAGGTGTGAGCCACTGCACCCAGTTTTATTTATTTATTTATTTTTTTGAGATGGGGTTTCGCTCTTGTTGCCCAGGCTGTAATGCAGTGGTGTGATCTTGGCTTACCACAACTGCCACCTCCAGGGTTCAAGCAATTCTCCTGCCTCAGCCTCCCAAGTAGCTGGGATTACAGGCATGTGCCACCATATCCAGCTAACTTTTTTGTATTTTTTAGTAGAGACAGGGTTTCTCCATGTTGGTCAGGCTGGTCTTGAACTCCCAACCTCAGGTGATCCACCTGCCTCGGCTGCTCAAAGCGCTGGGATTACAGGTGTGAGCCACCGCTCCCAGGTATCACCCGACTAATTTTTTTTTTGAGAAGGAGTATCGCTCTGGAGTGCAGTGGCACGATCTCGGCTCACTGCAACCTCCACCTCCCCAGTTCAAGCAATTCTGCCTCAGCCTCCTGAGTAGCTGGGATTACAGGCACTTGCCAGCACGCCTGGCTAATTTTTGTATTTTTAGTAGAGACGGGGTATCACCATCTTGGCCAGGATGGTCTTGATCTCTTGACCTTGTGATCCGCCCGCTTCGGCCTCCCAAAGTGCTACGATTACAGGCGTGCGCCACCGCAGCCGGCCAACCACCTGATTAATTTTTTAAAATTTTTGTAGAGATAGGATCTCGCTATGTTCCCCAGGATGGCCTAAAACTCCTGGCCTCAAGCAATCCTCCTGCCTCAGCCTCTAAAAGCACTGGGATTAGAGGCATGAGTGACTGCTCCTGCCCTTGACATAGGTAGAAAGGGTACTCTTTGACTCAGTAATCACCCTGAGCCTTACTGTGAGCCAACTCCATTCCAGGTCCTGAGGCGCAGCACAGAGCAAAACACAAAACCCCCATCCTTGGGAGCGGGAAGCGAGCCATGAAGTAAAAAATTAGCCAAAAAACTGGGAGAGGATGGGCACAGTGGCTCACACTTGTAATCCCAGCACTTTGGGAGCCAAGGTGGGTGGTCAGGAGTTCGAGACCAGCCTGGCCAACATGGCAAAACCCCATCTCTACTAAAAATACAAAAATTAGCCAGGTATGGTGGAGGACGCCAGTAATCCCAGCTACTCGAGAGGCTGAGGCAGGAGAATCATTTGAAGTGAAGCTCATGCCACTGCACTCCAGCCTGGGATGCAGCAAGACTTCATGTCAAAAAAAGAACTGAGAGGGGCCACGTGCCAAGGACTAATAGGGAAACACAGCAGAAAAGATGGTGAGAAAGAACTGTGTAGGTAAGGCCGGGCATGGTGGCTCACGCCTGTAATCCAAGCACTTTGAAGGCCAAGGCGGGCGGATCAACTGAGGTCGCGAGTTCAAGACCAGCCTGACCAACATGGTGAAACCCTGTCTTAAAAAAAAAAGGCCGGGCGCGGTGGCTCACGCCTGTAATCCCAGCACTTTGGGAGGCCGAGGCGGGTGGATAACGAGGTCAAGAGATCGAGACCATCCTGGTCAACATGGTGAAACCCCGTCTCTACTAAAAAAATACAAAAATTATCTGGGCATGGTGGCAAGTGCCTGTAGTCCCCGCTACTCGGGAGGCTGAGGCAGGAGAATTGCTTGAACCCAGGAGGCGGAGGTTGCGGTGAGCCGAGATCGCGCCATTGCACTCCAGCCTGGGTAACAAGAGCGAAACTCCGTCTCCAAAAAAAAAAAAAAAAAAAAAAGGACTGTAGGTGAAGCTAGCAACTTTAGATTGGGTGGCCAGAGCAAGCCTTATTAAGGTGACATCTTGATATCTGAACCAAGACCTGAAGGTGAAGGAGGTACGGGAGGAATCATCCAGGTTCCTGGGAAAGGACATCTTAGGCAGGGGAATCTACGGTGCAAAGGCCTAGGGTGAGGACAGGCATGGAGTGCTAGGAGACGAGTGAGGAGCCACTGGGGCTGGGCAGAGACTGGGAGGAGGGGAGAGGGAAAGGAGGTGAGGGCAAGAAGGTGGCTTGTACTGCCTATTAGCCATCCAGGAGTTACACACAGCAAGCATCTGAGGTGCCAGGGCAGGGCAGTGCACGAATCTGGTGGCAGAGATGGATTCTGTCAAGTGCAGAGAAGGCATTTGCTGCCAGGAGATGGCAGTGTTTCCCAAAGGTGGAAACTCAACGGCAAAAAGGTGCTCCCTGCGGTGGGCAGCTACCCACTGAGGACTGTGTAACTTCAGCTCAGCCGCATCACCTCATTCTCTGTGCCTCAGTGCTTTCAGCCCTCAGAAGAGATCAAGAAAACCATCCTCCTAAGGTTAGCAGTAAGTTTTTTTCTTTTTCTTTTTTTGAGACGAGTCTCACTCTGTGATCCAGGCCGGAGTGCAGTGGCATAATCTTGGCTCACCGCAACCTCCACCTCCGGGATTCAGGTGATTCTCAAGCCTCAGCCTCCAGAGCAGCTGGGATTACAGACGCACACCACCATGCCCAGCTAATTTTTGTACTTTTAGTACAGATGGAGTTTTGTCATGTTGGCCAGGCTGGTCTCAAACTCCTGACCTAAGGTGATCCACCCGCCTCGGCCTCCCAAGGGAGTGGGATTATAGACGTGAGCGTCTAGCCTGATAATCAGTAAGTTTCAATGACTTAGCCCAGAGCCTGGCACCTACAATGAGCTCAGAAAGTCCAGATCCTTCTGGTGGCCAGGGAGGGGATTTTTGCGGGACTAAAAGTCATTCTTTTTTGAGACGGAATCTCACCCTGTCACCCAGGCTGGAGTGCAGTGGCACAGTCTTGGCTCACTGCAACTTCTGCCTCCCAGGCTCAAGCCATTCTCCTGCCTCAGCCTCCTGAGTAGTTGGGATTACAAGTGCCCACCACCACTCCTAGCTAATTACACACACAAACACACACACACACACACACACACACACACACACAATTTTTTATAAGACGGGGTTTCACCATGTTGGCCAGGATGGTCTCAATCTCCTGACCCTGTGATCCACTCACCTCGGCCTCCCAGAGTGCTGGTATTACAGACGTTAGCCACTGCATCCGGCCTAATTTTTTATATTTTTAGTAGAGATGGGGTTTCACCATGTAGGCCAGGCTGGTCTCCAACTCCTGACCTCAAGTGATCCGCCAGCCTCAGCTTCCCAAAGTGCTGGGATTATAGATGTGAACCACCACGCCCAGCCAAAAATCACCTTTTTTTTGAGAGGGAGACTTGCTCTGTTGCCCTAGCTGGGGTGCAGTGGCACAATCTTGGCTCACTGCAACCTCTGCCTCCGGGGTTCAAGCAATTCTTCTGCCTTAGCCTCCTAAGTAGCTGGGACTACAGGACCCCACCACCACGCCCAGCTAAATTTTTCTATTTTTAGGAGAGACAGGGTTTTGCCATGTTGGCCAGGCTGGTCTCAAACTCCTGACCTCAGCCGATCTGCCCACCTCGCCCTCCCAAAGTGCTGAGACCACAGGTGTGAGCCACTGCACCCAGTCAACTAATTATTTTTTTGAGACAGGGTCTTGCTGTCTGTCACCCACACTGGAATGCAGTGGTGTGATCACTGCTCACTGAAGCCTCGACCTCCCAAGCTCAAGCAACCCTCCTGCCTCCCACCTCAGCCTCCCAAGTAGCTGGGACTATAGGCAAATGCCACTGTGACTGGCCTAGAAGCAATTTTTTTAAGTTGATGTAGTTTTTGTTTTTGTCTTTTTTTTGAGACGGACTCTAGCTCCATCATCCAGGCTGGAGTGCAGTGGCACGATCTTGGCTCACTGCAACGTCCTCCACCTCCTGGGTTCAAGCGATTCTCCTACCTCAGCCTCCTGAGTAGCTGGGATTGCAGGCCCCCACTAAATTTTAGGCCCGGCTAAATTTTTCCATTTTTAGTAGAGACAGGGTTTTGCCATGTTGGCCAGGCTGGCCTCAGCCTCCCAAAGTGCTAGAATTACAAGCATGAGCCACTGCGCCCTGCCTAAATTTGATATAAATTTAAGGAAAAAAATTTAAGTTCAGCCGGGTGTGGTGGCTCATATCTGTAATTCCACCACTTTAGGAGGCCTAGGCAGGTGGATCACTTGAGGTCAAGAGTTCAAGACCGGCCGGGCGCGGTGGCTCACGCCTGTAATCCCAGCACTTTGGGAGGCTGAGGCGGGTGGATCACGAGGTCAAGAGATTGAGACCATCCTGGTCAACATGGTGAAACCCCGTCTTTGCTAAAAATACAAAAAAAATTAGCTGGGCATGGTGGCACGTGCCTGTAGTCCCAGCTACTCGGGAGGCTGAGGCAGGAGAATTGCTTGAACCCAGGAGGCGGAGGTTGCGGTGAGCCGAGATTGCGCCATTGCACTCCAGCCTGGGTAACAAGAGCGAAACTCCGTCTCAAAAAAAAAAAAAAAAAAAAAAGAGTTCAAGACCATGTCTGGCCACCATGACTAAACCCCATCTCTACTAAAAATACATAAAAACTAGCCAAGCATGGTGGTGCATGCCTGTAGTCCCAGCTACTCGGAAGCCTGAGGCAGGAGAATCGCTTGAACCTGGAAGGCAGAGGATACAGTGAGCCAAGATCACGCCACTGCACTCTAGTCTGGGTGACAGCAAGATTCAGTCTCAAACAACAACAAAAACAAAAAAAAGTTTAAGTTAGTAACAATCAGTAGTGTTAATATTTATTAGTAGCAAAATAAACATTTATTAATAATTAAGGTAAAATTGCTTCAGTTAATTTTTTTGTGTGTGACAGAGTTGCATTCTTGTTGCCTAGGTTGGAATGCAATGGCTAGTTCAAGGCTCACTGCAACCTCTACCTCCCAAGTTCAAGTGATTCTCCTACTGTCTCAGCCTCCTGGGTAGCTGGGATTACAGACGTTTACCACCACGACCAGCTAATTTTTTTTTATTTTAAATAGAGACGGGTTTCACCATGATGGCCAGGCTGGTCTCGAAGTCAACCTCAGGCGATCCGCCTGCCTCAGCCTCCCAAAGTGCTGGGATTACAGGTGTGAGCCATGACGCCTGGCCAATTCTTAGTCATCTTTCTGTAACTTACTCAGACCACTTTCCAGGAGTCAGAAAAGCTTCTACTGAAAACCTAATTCATGTTACACCTGAAACATAAATACCTGCATTTCTTTTTTTTTTGGAGATGGAGTCTCGCTCTGTTGCCCACGCCGGACTGCAGTGGCATGATCTAGGCTCACTGCAACCTCCATCTCCCAGGTTCAAGCGATTCTCCTGCCTTAGCCTCCCAAGTAGCTGGGATTACAGGCATCCGCCACCACACTCAGCTAATTTTTTGTATTTTAGTAGAGACGGGGTTTCACCATGTTGCACAGGCTGGTCCCGAATTCCTGACATTGTGATCCACCCACCTCAGCCACCCAAAGTGCTGGGATTACAGGTGTGAGCCACCGCGCCCGGCCACACCTGCATATTTTAACTGCTATACCCTCAGTACTCAGCCTAACTCAAAACTCTACATGTTGCATGACTATCTCAGAAGCAAGAAGGACTATTTCAGGAGAGAATGGTTCTAGAGCATGGCCCTGCACTGCCTCAGCTATTCTGCTGCTTACCCAGGCATGTCCCTTAATAGCTGAGTGCCTCAGTATCCTAATCTGTCAAATAGTAGTAGTACTACCATACAGGGTGCCGGAGCATGCCATGAAGCAGTAACTTAACATGCTGAGAAGCCTCTTAGCTGACAGTGAGAGTTCAGTGTGTCCTCAGAGGCCAGCCCTCACTGCCCCTCTCACCAATCGTGGCTCGGATGAGCGAGGAAGCATCGCCAATGTTGTTGAGACACTCCTGTTTGATGAAGTCCGCCACGGGGGGTGGAAAGCTCTGATAGTGCGCCTTCACGTTGTTCTTGAGGATGAGGCCACTGAGAGAGCGCGTTGGCTCATCTGGGAGGAGGAAAGCTAAGGTTCAGGGGCCCATAAGGGAGAAAGCAGGGTCCCGATCGCATGGAAGGGAGCAGAGGGTGTACCTTCTGACTTGAGTCTGGTCAGGACGAAAATCAGGTAGTTGTTGAAGTCAGGAAACTGGTTGAGTTGTTTGAGTTTCTGCCAGGCTGTTAAGGGACTTGGAAGACAGAGGCTTTCCCCAGGCCAGGCCCCTCACTATATACTGGACACCATCTCTGACCACTGGGACCAGCCTGCCAGCTCCTGGGGATCCCATTCATCAAACCCCTAATAAGCCCATAGAGCACCTCAGAAACATCAAATTCATACAAGGAATTGGGTGGAATATCTGAGTTTCCCATCCACTCCTGAAGACCCAGCCAGAGCAGGAGAGAGAAGGAGAATCCCATTCCACTTAAAGTGGCAGCTGCTAGTCAGCTCTCCTTACTAGCAGGCTGTGTTTTTTTGCTTGGTTTTGTTTTAAAAAAAGAGGGAATCCAAATTTTAGGGTGAGTCATGCTCACAGTTTATAGATTTAATGTTTTTTTTTTGTTTTTTTTTTTTGAGACGGAGTTTCGCTCTTGTTACCCAGGCTGGAGTGCAATGGCGCGATCTCGGCTCACCGCAACCTCTGCCTCCTGGGTTCAGGCAATTCTCCTGCCTCAGCCTCCCGAGTAGCTGGGACTACAGGCACGTGCCACCATGCCCAGCTAATTTTTGTATTTTTAGTAGAGACAGGGTTTCACCATGTTGACCAGGATGGTCTCGATCTCTTGACCTCGTGATCCACCCGCCTCGGCCTCCCAAAGTGCTGGGATTACAGGCGTGAGCC